>CANUEP010041955.1:0-122465 GCA_947857235.1 Jatropha podagrica | reverse complement strand
CCCAAATATCAGAATGTATAACATCAAAAGGAGAAAAACTTTTATTCAAACTAGGAGAATATGTGACACGATGACTTTTTGCAAACTCACAAATGTCACATTTAAAATTTGAAACATCACAATTCTTAAATAACAAAGGCTTCAATTGTTTCAAATACCCAAAAGAGATGTGCCCTAACCTTCGGTGCCATAACCACATTATTGTTTCACCAAGTCCTACAGCTCTAGACTGATTACAAAACCTCGCATGACCCTCGATTGTAAGATCTAGATAGTATAGTTGGTTTCTTTTAACACCAAAGCCAAGCGTCCTCCTCGTTAACAGGTCCTGGAAGATACAATAACTAGGAAAAAAAGTAACACAACAATGTAAAGTAGTGGTTATACGGCTGACAGATAACAAATTTTGTTTAATGGTAGGTACAATAAGAACTGTATCAAGTGTGATAGAATCAGAAAGTATAGCAGTCCCTTCTCCTAAAATTGGTGCAATGCTGCCATTTGCAGCAACTATATGTGATTCATTACTTTTCCGGTATCCAATTAATTCATTATCATTCATACTCATATGATCAGTTGTCCCTGAGTCAATGATCCAAGTTTGATTCTTTGTAATATGCATAAAGTTTTCTGCCTTACCTGGTTGGACTACATTTACGGATGGAGCATCATTTTGCTTGCCTTTATATCCTTTAAATCCAGGTGGTATGACTTTCCTTGGTGTTTTGTTGAAATTCCACTACGTTGGATAGCCTCGTTTCTCATAGCAGCGTTTCTCCGTATGGCCCGTGCCACAACAGTAATTACAAAGCATATTAGTTTTTGAAACTAAATTTTTACCTCGTGGGTTCCTTGCTGCTAGAGCAGTTGGTTCAATTGTTTTCACAGCTGACATGATTTGTTGTTGTTGCGCTACCCTGCGAATGTATGCATATGTTTTTTCAAGATCCATCTTTGGTTCAGCTCGCAACACCTCTCCTCAAACCTGGTCAAATTCAGCATCCAAACCTCCAAGGAAAATATGGACTCGCATTCTTGTTAATATATTATGAGTTTGAATGAAACCAGAAATAGTACCTTCCATAGTGTCATTTCGCATGTCAATCCATGAGTTCATTATAGTATGTCGGCGGCGGTCGTCCATTTTGCATCGTTGTGAAGGATCTCTTGTTCAACTCAAATAATTATGTTTCATCTGTGCCGTCATAGAACGTCTTGGCTGCAGCGTCCCATATTTCCTTTGCTGTTGATAGTCGAAGAAAACGTTACATATTTGAAGGATTCATTGAATCAATTAACCAGCTTCGTACCTTATGATTGTCTGTAAGCCAAGCTTGATAATTCGGATCAGTCTCTGGTGGCTTTACTATTGCTCCAGTTAAGTAACCAAGCTTGTTTCGGGCACTAATTTGCATTTCCACCAATTGTCGCCATAATGTATAATTGGTCTCATCCAAGATTACAGTGGAGGTGAAGCTGGTGTTGTCTTGCTGCACAATTATTGACTGTGGCAAGGACACGTAGTTTGGATTCATGTTTACGATTGGTAGGGTAGGATCATAAGGTGTTTGTTTGGTTTCATCATTCTCTAAATCTTCCATGAATGCTCTGATACCATATAGAAAACTTAGAGAGAAATTGTAAAGGAAAATATTCTTATCTCACACTTTCATACGTACAGGTACAGAGGTATTTATAACTTTCTAACTCTTTAACCTTATCCCTAACTCTAACAAAGTGATAAAGATAAATCTATTTAACCTTATCTCTAATTCTAACAAAGTGATTTATCTATTTAATCCTACCTCTAACTCTAACAAAGTGATAAAGATAAATCTGTTACAATGATAATTATCATCTAAAAACAAACTAATTCTAATATTATAACATGGTAAAATTGTTCTGGCTAACACATCCACACTATGATTGAAATTGAAAATTTTTATTTTAACTAATTAGTGAATTTTTCATGTAATAAACTTAAAAAAAAATCTTAATATAGTATTTATATGTGTCCGATTGAAATAGAGAAAAGATATTATTATATAAATATGAAATTCTAAAAGAAAAATTAATGAAAATTTGTATCCGGTTGGAGAAATAATTTGAAGCATATAAATGCATACATAAATATGTTGAGGCTATTACTTTATTTATTGTAATTCATATCCGATATATTTTTTGGTAATACATTTTTTATACATATCTATATTTATTTGTTTTGATTTGTAAAATAAGTAAAAAAAAAAAAAAAAAAAAAACAGAATGAGTGTTTATACTTAAAGATTAATCAATGTTTGAGAAGAACCATGTAGGCCGTTATCAAATAGCTAAAAAAGAAAAAGTAAAAGTCAAGAAACTCATTTGAATGAATTATCTAAATTTCTAATTTGAACTTCTAATCAACTACTTAACAATGCTTAGCACTCTCTCAGCCACTCTATATATATTATTGAAAGATCACTATGCAAATTCAAAATATAAATCATGATTGATAAGATGTGATGCTTAACAATCTCATAAAGAATTAATAAGAAAAATACCAAAGGTTATTGTATTTAAAACTCTCATAAAAAAACATAAATTAGAGAGAGAATTTTTAATGAGAAATATATTTTTTCTTCGAAAATTTATAAATTTTTCTCAAATTAGTTAAATACAAATACTCAAATATTAAAGACTTTCTCTCTTCAAAAGAATTGCCATGTCAACATTCAACAAAAATTTATGATTCTCCTTTATTATATATAATGCTATATATATATATATATATATTGCTCTGTTACATTGTCATATCATATATTTTGTTCTTTTTTTTATATATTTTTTTATTAAATACAAAGACAAATTAATAAATTTTTGTAAAGTATAAGGATAATAAAATAATAAATGTCAATCAGGTGGTAGTCTAGTTGATTTTTTCAATTATGTGAGGAGTGGGAGGTCTCAGTTCGAGTCCACTCAATCATAAATGTTTTCACCAATTTAGGAGTTAATTTCGTTGGAAGAGCTTGAATTATACGAGTAATCATTTAATGAGATATCAACTCAATTTATAACTTAAAATACCTAATCTTATATTTTTAACCGAAAAATGCCTTTTGACGCAATTCAATTTTTCCTTCGGTCAGAATGTCACATTTATGACATGTGGATGTTTTTTTTATTAATTTTTCAATTAGAAAAAACCTTCTCTCCTCCAGCTCAACTCTTTCTCTCACATTTTCTACAATCCTTTGTCTCTTTGAAAATGTAAATAATCAAACTTCTCATAGACAAACCTTCAATTTGCCGATCAAAATCATCAATGCCTTCAATTTGCCAATCAAAATCATCAATAAGGTAAATCAAAAGCTTTCTTCCTCTTCTTTAATTCTACAGAGCTATTCATTCGCTTTCTTACCAAGAAATCAACAGAAGTAGCTGATAAATCTATACCCTCCCTGAATTGACGATTTCTTTCAAAAATAAAAAAATTAAGCTATGATTCAAATAAGTGATTGCTAGACGTATTTTATTTTACTTGGCGACAAATATATTTGACTTGCTTTATTGATTAAGTTATTAGTTCGTTAGTGATTATGCAGCTGGCGACTTTGCTCTTGCCGGAGATGGAGGAAATATCGCCGACACAATTGTCTCCATGATTATTTGAGATGACAACCTTGATCCACGATAATAGGGTCTATTTTATTATTCTTTGCGTCGAGCCGATACTATTGGTGTGCTCCATCATCAGAGGTTCGGATCTTTAGCCGAAAATAGCTTGAGCTTACGAATGTTCATGGCTACCTAAACCGAAGCAGCGCAAAATCACAAACACTAATGATGCGGGCTTTGTGGATAAGAGAGAGAGACAGATAGAGGAGGAGATAAAATGGTACGATGTCGTTGTTAGTCTCACCGTCTCTTTCTTCGCCGAAAATCTTCTGCAACGAAAGAGAGAAATTGTGCCGTTGGAAGAAAAGAAGCGACTTCATGCCGCACGAAGCAAGAGAAAGGTTATGAGCTAGATTATAGAGTTTTTTTTTTTATTTGAAAAAATTAATAAAAAAGGGTCCGCATGTCGTAAAAGTGGCATTCCAGCAACTGAAAAAATTGAATTGTGTCAAAAGGCATTTTATTGTTAAAAAATATAAGGTTAGTTATTTTTAAATTACAAATTAAAATTGATATTTCATTAAGTGATTACCTATATAATTTAGCCCCTTCAGTGAAATTAATCCCCAATTTGGTGAGTCAAAGAGAGAGCTAACCCCCTATTATGTAGCTCATAATATTATTTCGACTCATAAAAATCTCAAAAAAGATTAAAATAAATAAATACATGGACAAATTAAATAATTTCGATAAAGTAGTACAACGGACACAAAAAAAGATCATAAAGTAGTAATATAATATCGTATATTTTGCCAAAATACAGACATTAAAAATCGCAACTTTTTTCCACCTAACATTTCAAATGTTAATATTCTGAATACAGACATCTGCAATATTAACACGTTAATCATTTATCTTTTTTAATACATGTGAACCATTCCTGTATAATATTTTATACTAAAAAAAGTTAATAATATTGGAAAGGAAGATTTTATATTAATGAAATTTAAATTTTCAACATTCCTACTCTTAAGTAATCTTATAATTTTTAGACTTCAAGGATGAGAAAATAATTTTTCAATTTTTAATCTCTATATTGAAAAGTTATATATTTTACTATATAAAAAGCAATAAGAGTTATAAAAAAAATAAGAAATAAGAAAAAGAAAAAGTAAAACTAAGAAATAACTCAAAAAGTGGATAATGTAACTTAGATGGGCAGATGTCAAGATAATGTAACTTGGGAATAATAATATAATAGTGCAATTCTCTATTCTCTCCTCTTTATACATTTGGCTCCTTGTAATTCTGGTAGTCGAAGTAATTAAGGAACGTAAAGGCTTATTTTAATATCATGTAAATCACATACCAACTAACAATAAATTGAACTGATGACTTTGGCTGTACCTTTTCAATAAGTGACTTTACACATATTGAACTGCTGAGTCTACCTATGTCATGTTGCCATCATGTCTCGCCCATTATAAAAGCACGTAAAGGCCATAGCATTTCCTTCATCTTCATCTTCCATCTTTCATTGATAAGTTGCTTGTTTTGCAAATTTTGACAAAAATGGCTCTTACCGGTAAGCTCGAAGCGGAAGTGGAAATCAAAGCTTCTGCGGACAAGTTTCATGATATGTTTGGGTCCAGACCCCATCACGTAAAACATGCTACTCCTAACAACGTACAAGGTTGTGAATTACATCAAGGTGAATTTGGAAAAGAAGGCAGTGTTATCTGCTGGAATTACGTTCATGGTAAGGTTCCACCCTTTTTCTACCTTAAATACATGATTTTCTTTTCTTAATTTTTTCCTAAAATCCGAACAGATGGAATCCCTAAAGTTTCGAAACAGATTGTTGAAAAGATAGACAATGTGAACTTGTCTACCACTTTCACAGCAATTGAAGGAGATTTAATGAAGGAGTATAAGAGTTTCAAATTCACTGTTAAAGCTACACCAAAAGGTACTGGCAGTGTGGTACGCTGGACAATGGACTATGAGAAGCTGAATAAAAATATTCCAGACCCGCACACTTTACTTCAATTTCTGATTGAGGTCACCAAAGATCTTGATACCCATCTTACCAAACCATGAACTTCTACCTTTATCCATCAATAAACTGTTTGCTTCCTATATAATAATAATAATATTATTATTATTATATGTGTGTGATTAAGCCTACAGAACAGTATGTAATGAATAAAGAAAAAAAGGGTCTGGATTTTATTAAGCCTACAGAACAGTATGTAATGAATAAAGAAAAAAAGGGTCTGGATTTTATTAATCCTTAGATCCTTTGGTACTCCATATATAAATATAAACTTTTATTGTATGTGGTTTTTCTTGATGTACTAATAAATGTGAGTTTTACAAAGGATCTCTCTCTCTCTCTCTCTCTCTCTCTCTATATATATATATATATATATACATCTCCAGTTATAAAGAAATCTATACAATTTGTTCAGTAGATCAATGGAAGCATTGAGCTATTTCATACCACTTTGGGGAAGAGAGGAATATGGATGAATCCATACAACTTAAAACCCATTCAATCACACTGATTATGGATGAAGACGCAGAGATAGGAATAGAGATGGGACGAGGAGATTAGGTTTTGAATGACACAACTTTTTTTAAAATTTCATCGCTTTGCTATATGGATGAGATTGTAAACTCCCCTTAGGCAAACTTTTTTATTGAAAGAAACTGGTAATTATATCAAATATAATAAAATTTGTTTTGATTTTGACAAATTCTACTTCGGTTTTAAATCGCCTGGTGTGTTGCTATTAGTAATCCTTATTTGATTAGGATTACGTATTTACATTCTTAATCTAACTAGTAATCTTTATTTGATTAGGATAATGATTCAGGTTTCCTTGTCTATAACCGTTATGTAATCCTAGTTAGATTAAGAATATCCTAGGCTAGAATTAAAGAAGTATTATTGTATAAATAGGTGGTTGTATGTTATGATAAAATATATAAGAAAACAGATTTACTTTCTCTATTCTAAGCAATGGCTTCCATGGTCTACCCAAATAAGTGCAAAAACTACTTCTCACTGCTTCCAATTCTTTAGTCTCACTTATTCTACATTTTAGAATAACTATACCTGTAGTCCTATAAAGATATTCACGACCTTGTGCAGTGAGCGTATTCTCTTGTTTTGGATTGGGGCAGCGGGCTTCAATGTCAGAATCTTGGATAACAACTGTTGCATCTCCAAATATGAAATCTCATACATAGAGAGTGTCTTGATATCCTTTAAAGCCACAACGATAAAATGCCCATTATGATACAATAGAGAGTGGCTTGCTCCTTTGATGGTCCCGCAGTGTTTTTGAAGGTTATGTCCTAGGCTAAGAATCCCTTCGCCCTGATGCTTGCAATACATGTATAGACAACGTTTTGAATATTTATCATTTTCGGTATTCACTATATGACTAAATTCTTTATGATAAAATCAATTTTATCACATAAAGTATTGATGTTGAGACAAAATGAAATTAGTTGCCTAGCCGTGAATTATCTTTTGAATTAGATTTTGATTTCTTTTCATTTAATAATCGGCGATTGATTGATTAAGTTTGAAGCTTATTCTAGGATTGTTTTTTATTTTGTGAAGTTTGTGCTTGATTATGTTTTTTGTCTTTTTTGAAAAATCAATTTAAAAATTTCTTTAATTGGAAACTGTATATAGATGTGAAATACAGATCAATATATTTATACATTTTTGCATATGAAATCTTATAATAAACCACTTATACAAAGAATAAAAAAATATAATCTTAATTTGAAGTATCTGATCGAGTTGACATATGTTATAGGCAATCGCTTGTTCCATTTAGTGGCTATTCATGGCCACTGTTCGACTCCTTGATCTTTCTACAAGTCCGATCTGATTACTTTCAAATTGCTTCCTCTGATTGGAGAAGAGATATACACTTCTTTCTGCATAACTATCCAATTAACAAAATATGCCAAATAAAATCACCATAATGATAATAACAGTAACTCAGAACTAAATTTGAGAATAAAATCTCAAAATATAGGCAACAATAAAGCTCAATGTTTGGGCGATAATAACTCAGATTTGGAAATAAATATGTGGATTATTTTGAAAAAAAAGAAGGGTGACCAACTTGATATATAACCAACTCTATTACTCTTTATTGATAAAGCTTCCTAAAGCCACATAAAATAAAATCAAACATATATCAAGAATTGGAGTTCTTTAGGCTCACAACTTACAGTTTGGAATTAGTACATTATCATTTAGTGCATGGTATGTCAAAAACATGACTTCCTATATGCGCGTGAAGGAGGATCGACTGTGAGGTTCAGTGAACTTGCAGTTGTGGATTTTCAGTGTGGTTTTGTAATGAGAAAGTATTTGTAGTTTAGTGTCCTATTCAAAGCATGTTGATGCCACGACAAGACTTGTGCAGTATTCGAAACTAAATCATTTGGCTTACATGAACCAATGGGAACATCTTTTTTCTTTTCTTCGACCCTTGAAACAATCAATATCATAGATGTTTTTCCGCTATTTTCATAGGATACACACAACAACACAAAGGTCATAAACTCTGTAACTTGAATAATAAAAGAGTTTGTATCTCGGGATGTCAAATTTTTTGAGACAAAGTTTCCCTTTCATCTCCATAAACCTGAGTCTATCGCACAATTCACATAATTTGTTCTACCAAATTGCTTGAAAACTTATGACAATTACACAGCTACACCAATCCCACAAAGTGAGCCTTCACAAAACATTTGTCACCCTCAACTGGATTTATCACAATCTGATCCTTCAAAAATTCTTCCTCAGAACCAATATTCCCTCCTTCTCCTGTCGATATTTATTCTAATTCAAACTTTCCACTCACTATACACTCAAACCAAACACCAACACTTGTTACTGAACCCTCACTATTACCACTTAGAAGAAGCGATCGAATTACCCATAAACCAGCTTGGCTAAGGGACTTTGTTGCTACTGTAACTTCCAATGGTTGTGCTTCTGAATTCTCAAATAATGAAGGTAACATCCTTTTCCCTTCCTCCATTCATCGTACATTTACCTTACCTTACATGGATTTTGTAGCAAATGTTTCTAGAATACAGGAACCTTTAACCTACAAACAAGCTAGTCAAGATTCTCTTTGGGTTTAGGCCATGAATAAAGAATTAGATGCCTTGGAGACCAATAATACATGGATACTCACTGCTCTACCTCCTAGTAACAAAGCCCATAGGCTCAAAATGGGTATATCGAGTCAAATATCGTGCTGACGGTACTCTTGATATATACAAGGCCAGACTCGTAGCTAAAGGATATAATCAATTGTTGGGGCTTGATTACACTGAGTCCTTTTCCCCCGTCGCCAAGCTTGTCACTGTTAGATTATTACTCACTATTGTTGCTGCCAAACAATGGCCATTACATCAACTGGACATTAATAATGCATATCTTCATGGTTTTATAGATGAAGATTTATACATGCAGCCTCCTACAGGTTACACTAAGGCACTTCTTGGTCAGTATCGTAAACTTCAATGTTCCCTTTATGGTTTGAAACAGGCCGGCCGCCAATGGAACAAGCAATTCACAAGCACCTTACTGACTTTTGGCTTCACACAGTCATCCCACGATCATTGCCTCTTTGTGAAAGGCGAAAAGTCCAATTTCCTTGCTCTCCTAGTGTATGTGGATGACATGCTTATTGCTGGGCCTGATGAACAGCTAATTCTTGAGGTGAAAAATTATCTGCATCATAAGTTCACAATTAAGGACCTTGGCTATGCCAAATTTTTTCTTGGGCTTGAAATAGCCTGATCTGATTCTGGCATGATTGTTACCCAACGCTAATATATCCTTGATTAATTATCATCCGCTAGACTCAACGATTCCAAACCCGCGACTACTCCTTTAATTCAAGGTACCAAGATGCAACCTGATATGGGCACTCCTCTTGCTGATCCTGATATTTACCGTCACCTAGTAGGTAGGCTTCTTTACTTGGGACTCACCAGACCTGATATAACATTTGCAGTGCAACAATTGAGTATGTTTATGCAAAATCCATGTGATTACCACTACAAAGCTGCTATTCATGTCCTCAAATACTTAAAGAGTTGTCCCGACCAAGGCTTGTTTTTTCCAAATAAAAATTCTATGAAGATTACTGCATACTGTGATGCAGATTGGGCTTCATGTCCCACTACTCGCAAGTCTTTATCTTGTTATTGTATTTTCCTTGGCTCTTCCTTAATCTCCTGGAAATCCAAGAAACAAATTACCGCTCTTCCGCTGAAGCAGAGTATCGTAGTATGGCTCTTATTGTTAGTGAATTACTATGGCTCTCTTACATACACAAGGATTTGCAAATCCCTATTTCCTTACCCATCCCTCTTCATTGTGACAACCGGGCAGCACTACACATAGCTGTGAACCCTGTTTTCCATGAAAGGATGAAACACATTGACATCGACTGTCATGTGGTCCGTCGACAACTTTTCTCTGGTTTCATTTCCACATCTCATATCAACACCAAGGCACAACCTGCGGACATCTTCACTAAATCTCTTTCTCACCCATCATTCTCACTTCTCCTTTTCAAGCTGGGACTGGTTGACTTCTCACCAACCACTTCCAGCTTGAGGGGGGTGTAGAGTATTGCTAAGCAACACAGATCATCCAAGTTTAAGCAAGCAGCAGATTATTTATTTTTCTCAGTTTCCCGCCTATATATGCTGACCTGGACATTCAGTTATAGATTATTTATTTATCTTTCACCGTTGATTCTTTACTTATAATAGCTTGTATATAAAAAATGTGGAGAACCGTCAAGCACACATGAAAAGGTATTTTTTCACTATCTTTGTTTTCTCTTCATGCGATCTCTGTCTCCAGCCTCTGAAGCATTGGGTAGTGATGAGTTTGTAGGGGATAGCCTTGCCAGTCAGCAATAATGATGTGGGGTTGGCTCTGCCCATTGGTGGTTCCCTTTCTTCTTCTGGTTTTATGTGTATTCTTGTTTGGAATGTTCAAGGCATTGCAGCTAGGAGGAATCAACGTGTCTTAAAGGATTACTGCACACAGTTTTTCAGAAGACGGTAATACAGATTGCGGTAAATGATTCTCTTCGGTATACAGATTACGGTAATACAGCCTTTTTTCACGCTTCTGTTGTTCTTAAGGAGTCCAAGCGACATATCTTGGCTTTAAAATCTGATTCGGGAGAGTGGGTTTGGGATCAGTCTCGTCTGCTGTCCATGGCCGTTGACTATTACCGTAATCTGTATACCGAAGAGAATCATTTGCTGATTCCCTGTCGTATTATTTTCTGCTTTCCAGAGCTCTCTCGTAGGCACAAAGATTTTCTTAGCATGTCGTTTCATGCGAATGAAGTGAAAACTGCTCTCTTTGCGATGGCTCCTAACAAAGCTCATGTGCCGAATGGGTTCCCAGCTGCTTTTTATCAGAAATTTTGGGGAGTGGTGGGTGAGATTGTGAATTTGGCGTCGCGTTTCCTTAACGATTGTGTGCTGCCTAATGGATTGTGCAATACTATGGTGACCCTTTTGCCGAAAGTTGCTCTCTTGAAACCATAAATCAATTTCAGCCCATAAGTTTGTGTAACGTTAGCTTCAAGATTCTCACTAAGATTCTTACCAATAGAATGAGGCGGGTTTTCCCGACCTTGATTTCTCCTGAGCAGAGCAGTTCTATTCTAGGTCGTCAGCTCCATGACAATGTTATCGCGTATCAAGAGGTTCTTCATGTTATGGATACCAAGTCGGGGTTGAAGAGGTGGATGGTGTTTAAAATTGATTTGGAAAAAAGCATATGATCGGCTCTGCTGAGGTTTTACTGATGATTGTCTGGGTCGAGTCGTTTTTTCGAATCACTGGCGTCATCTTATTGCTACTTGTCTTAGGGCTAGTTCAATGAGTATTCTATGGAATGGTGCTGCTTCGGATTGTTTTCAGCCTACGCGAGGTGTCCGGCAGGGGGACCTCATGTCCCGCTATCTTTTTGCGCTAGCCATGGAACGATTGAATCATATCATTAAAGATGCTATTATGCGTGGGGAATGGAGGACGATTCAACTATCCAGGGGTCCAGCCCTTTCGCATCTTCTTTTCACCGATGATTTATTATTGTTTGCGGAAGCTTCTTTGGATCAAGTTGATGTTGTCAAGCTTTGTTTGGACCAATTTTGTGCTGCGTCTGGTGAAAAGATGAATTATAGCCTTCCGTCCGGCCAATGCTCCTTCGAAGTTGCGTGATGTGATTTGTTAGAGATCCAGGACACCGTGGACCTATTTGGCGGTCCTTATGGTTACTAGTTGGATGACGAAAGCACTGTTTGACCCTTTATTTACTTGGCTTGATAGCCATTTGGTTGGTTAGAAGATACGGTGTCTTTGTCTTGCAGGGCGGGTTACTTTAGCTAAGTCCATCCTTTCTGCTTTACCGAATCACATTATCCAGATTCTCCGGCCCCCTAGGGCTGTTTGTGATGGTTCTGACAAAAAGGGGTAGGGATTTTATCTGGGTCATGAGATTAATCTTCAGAAGAGGATTCATTTGGTTAGTTGGAACAGGCTTATGGCATAGTGCTAGCGGCCTTGGTGTGTGCCCGTGCGGGAATATGAATGATGCTTTTATTGCTAAGCTGGGTTGGCGGTTGGTACAGGACAAAGGATCCCTATGGCATTCTGTTCTCAAGAGCAAGTACATGCATGGGTTAGCTGGTATTTTTGCGATGCTGGACAAGCCTATTTTCAGTTGGAGGGATATTCTCAAGAGCAAGTACATCGTGTATTTGGAGGGATATTCTCAAATCACTCCCGTTGTTGGCTAAGGGTCTATTTTCAGCTACCTTATTTTGGTCTGATGTTTGGCTTACGGATAGAGCGCTGGGTGCTTTGGTCACCCACCCCTTGCCAGAGTCGTACGCTCATTTGTTGGTTGGTAATAATGAAAGTTTAATAAATTATTTGAAATATTTTCAAACTTTAATAACAATTTATTTAATTAATAACATTTAGATAAATAAAGTCATAATTTATTTGATTATTTTATATTTATTTACGAAGTTAATAAATTTTATTTTCCACATGAATATAATCATTTTAAAAATTGTTTAGAATAAAATTTACTAATATTTTCTGTGACATTTTTTTTTTCTAAAGAAAAAAAGACAACTCTAGAAACGAATTTCTATTACATATATCATCGTAACTATAATCGGAATGTCAGTTTATTGGAAATGTGAAACATGGCGGTTTCATGAAACGAAACCAGCGATCCAATAAAACGGCAATGCCTAACTGATGTTGGCAAAAGTATCGAGACAAGACAAACGAGAAATTCAATGCCAATATGACACTCAGATAAAGAGTAAATGTTTTGCATAATTGCCCACTTTCGTGTGGTAATGATTTAATTATTTGAAGGTGGTTGTAGCTGCTGCTGCTGCTTTCAAGGGAGGGTTTCAAATATCAAAGTCCAATGGGGCTTCCTTTTTTACTTACATTACCACAAAAGGCTTACATAATGTGTGTATCCCCTGAGTTCAGCAACCACTGGTGAAATTAACCCCAGTGAAGCATACATATTACTGGAAATGAAACATCAAATTCACACAAACTTGCAAACTTAGTTCTCAGGAAACGCATTATCTATCTGCTCTCAGATTTTGCAGTTAGATTAGATGAAGCATGGAACAAAAATGAAAACTTGAGTTGATATAAATTGAAGATGGGGATGATCAATAAATACAAGTCTACATTTTTTCCTGCATGATACACTATTACATACAACACCTGCAATCCTTTTGAGTAAACATCCCAATTACTATGGTATTCTGTCACCTATGTTTACGACTAAAGTTCAAGAGATGGGACCCCGAAAAACCCACTCAACGAAATTTCGTTTCAGGTTAGAGAAACCCAAATCCAGCATTCCACCAAGATCCAAATGATAATCCATCTAAGGTATAATCTAGAAGTTGAAGAACCAGTATCAGTAACACCAACAAGAAACTTGCAATCACCAACGGATGGGTCTAGGAATGTAACCATACCAAGCCCATCGAAATCGCAGCTTTGTGCATTCTGGTTCTGAAGTTGATAGTAACTGTTGAATGCATAAGAGATATTTCCCTTTGCTCCGATTTCATTGCATGATCCCCCGTAATTGAGCGTTGTGCAATCTGCAACACTGCAGGCAATTCTCAAGTGATTTGCAACATTAGACAGATCTTTGGTAGGATCTGCTATACACCATCTAGATGGGAGATACTCGACATTCTTTGCATTCTTCAATTCTTTGTTGCCCAAACCAAGGTTCAATGGATATTTAGCCTGACCATCGAATGAGAAAATCCCCCAATGCCGCTCAAAATTTCCAGGAAGTACACTCTTTGCCCCTTCATCGAGTAGGCTGAAAAGGTAAATATCCATGGGAGGAGCATTTGGCCTAAGTGGGGTCCCTTTGTTACTTAGAACATGATATATGAGTCCCTGATTGAAAGCCTTGGCAGCATTGATATTCGCACTGATGGCTCCATCTGTAGGCCAACCCACTTCCCCAATAACTATAGGCATCTGACCGTATCCAATTTTGCTGAGGGCTGCAACTAAAGTGTCAAAATTCCCATCAAATGCATTATTGTAAACATTAGGCCCATCTGTAACAGGATGAGTGCTCCCGTCAAAAAATGCATAATCTTGTGGGAAGTCTGTGCTCCCATAGAGACTAAGAAAAGGGTAAATATTGACAACAAAAGGCGATCCATTTGAGTTGAGGAAGGAAACAACTTGAGTCATTATTTCAGTTAATTCCGGCCGGAATGCCCCTTGAGAAGGGAGAGATGATTCATATGCATCAGCATTGCACGGGACCACTAGCTTTACATAGCCAGCAAGATTTGCTTTAGATAAAGACTGCTGTAGATTGACCATGGCAGGGTATACATAGGACTGATATTGTCCAGTGTAACTTGAGAGGAATGGCTCATTTCCTACAGCAACATACCTACCATCATGGCAAGAAGAGAAAATACATGAGAAACATGTAACTTGTAATAGAATATTATTTAAGATCTTAGATTTGGAATTTCAGAACTTCAAAGAAACTGTCCTCAGATGGGTTCTCAAGGAAAAAAAAAATTCTTACAAAAGCACTTTGAGGTATTTGGCTTCTTAAATACAAGATTCCAGAACCACATGCCAAATCATATCATGCAAATGTGAACCTAATTTGATGTATAGCCACTTAAACTCCCATAGCCTTCGATATAGCATTGTTAATCAACACACACACAGACACACATAGAGACATAGTCAGATAAACATGCACACACACACACAAGCAAGAATGTATTTAACAATTCTCTTCTTTTTCTTAGATATGATGTTAACTAAACAACTTATTAAAGATAGGCAGACACCATATACCATCAGACGAGCAACGCAGTCTATCCTAGGAGGACGAGCTGTACTATCTGGCATAGGAAGTCCGCATAGCAACCCACAGCTTTCATAGACAAGACAATTAATTGTTGAGGAAGTGGAACAAACCTCAGCTGCATAGGACTATAAGAAGTTCAAACCAAGGAAATGCTATAAAAAATAAAGTTCATTAAACAAAAACATTCAATTGCATTTACCAAAATTGTATTTTGTGCACAACTGCGTATGAAAAGCTATTTCATCTAGACTAAGATTAAATAATATCATTTCTGTTTCTGGTTTTTCTGAACTAAAAGTTTGTTTCTGAAAATCAAGCTGAGAAAACAAGCAAAAACCATCCTTTTTAAACTAGTTTTTCTGTTTTAAAACACCAAATAATAATAAATAAAAATAAATTGAGAGATCTTTCTGTCAAATTTGATGACCAAAAACCAAAAACAACACAATATTAAATAGGCTATAAGTACTTGACTAATTTGCATACATATTTATGGTAATGATAACCTAATTGACCAAACTATTCAATAAAAATCAACCAATGAGGTTTGTATGGATGTTACTGAATCGTTGCATAAGCTGTGAAGTTAAAAGTTAAAACCCCTGAAGTTAGAGCCAACTTAACCAAAAAAGCACCAATGTCACCAAGAGTACACATCAAAGGAGATTTGCTTATATAAAGAGCAACCAGAATCAATTAAAAACCAAATAAAAGAGAAATTAGCTTGTGCTTACTCTAGCATATAAAGTGTTTCTCCTCCCTCAGATTCATCTTGCAATATTAAAGCATTCCTTCATAACTTTTTTTGCAATATATTTCCCAAAACTGTTAATCATTTTGGTGTTAGTTAGAAATCTAAGGCCTCAATTCTCACATATAGAGAGAAGCACAATCGAAGCCTAAGAGGCATAAATATCATTCCTCTCACTTTATTCATAAGCGGCATAAAAATCAAATAAACTAATTCTATACCCAAAACAAAAACAAGACAAAGCAAGATCCAAAAGTATTTGCATTTCCTGACCCTTTTCAGCAATCAAACGGAGCAACAGCAAATCCCACATTAAAAGAACAGGAAATTTTTTAAAAAACAATAAAAAGAAAAATAAAAGCAGCAAAATACAGGGAAGAGAGAAGAACCTGATATCAACACCACCTTTAACCATATATCTTGAAACATTTTGGCGAACCCACAAATCAGAAACAGCAGTAGAAGAGCTAAGAGGAGCCAACATATCATTTGGTATCCCAACCATAACTTGAATACCACTTCCCATTAAACTTCTCATAACTTCTGGGTCTGTATCAAAAAGCTTCACCTTCTCTATCTTATTGTCTTTTAACAGATCCACCACTGTAGAAGGGTTCAGCTTGTGAAACGACACCGTTCCCCAGTTCACTCCTATTGCTGATTCTCCCAATACAAAGGAGCCTAAAAGCAGTATTGCCATATAAAGAAAAGCTAATTTCCAGCCTGAGCCTGCCATTTTTGTCATTGTTCTGTACGGAGTCCCTGCACCATCCCACAAACAGTGGGTTAATGGTTGCTAGTGGCGGTGCCGGTGGCAATGGCGGTGCCGCTGATGTAGTGGCGGTGAATGGGAGAGTGACAAGTGAGAAAAGAGCTAAATTTATAGCGTGTGGATTTTGGAGTGCTTATTAAACAAAGCAATATAACCGCTAAAAGAGTAAAGTGTAAGAATCCATCTGAGAGCCATTTTTATTACTATTATTTATTAGTATCTCCGTTGCTGAAATATCTGAATTACCATCCAATAGGAGAAATAAGTGTCGCGTCTTCGGGGAGACACTCGTCCTTTTCTATGGTCAATATTAACTTATTAAAGAGGAATCTGTCTCTACTCAGTAAGCAAATTAGTTGTTTTTAACTTTTTGTAAAGACATCAAATTCACCCTCCAATTGAACCAAATCAATTTAAATTAAATCAAAATCACAGTTTTAAAAATTAGTGATTTGATTTGAAAATTTTAAAAATATCATTATTAGTTTTACTATAATTTGAGTATCCAATCAATACTGAAAATAAAAGTTTAGAGATGTCTCATACTATTGTTATTTTTATTATATTTGAACAATATAACATTTTTATGTTTATTTTCCATATTATATATATATATATATATATATATATATATATATATATAAAATTAATTTGAAGTAAACCCAAGTGTGGTGTATTGGAAAATTAGTTTTCACATTTGAAGTTTAATTTTCTTTTCCAAAACGTGAAAATTCAAGTTTATTAAAATTACTTTTCCTAAAATCTAAATATTCTTTATAAAATTGTTGGATTTCAATAACCAAAAACCTTCCTTCAATTACTAAACCTAAATATTTTCTTGAACAATTTGAGTTGAGAATTTTTAAAATTGTTCTAAATAAAACTTTGACTCTTAATTTTTCTTTGAAGAAAAAAAGACTATATTAAATGTGTTAGTTATTATTTTCGTCAACTCAGATCGATCAAGTGTTGACATTCTGATTTAAAATATTTTATAAAGCTTTTCGATTAAGAGTACTGGTTGACATTCTAATTTAAAATATTTTATAAAGCTTTTCGATTCAAGAGTCCTGGTAAAAGATCCTGCTTCATTCATGCAGAATCACAGCATTGCTCCTCAGCCCCATGATACCAAGAGTCCGACGGGAGAGTTTGATTTTTCTTTTACAACAATAACAATAATGAATAATCATATTCTAATCCAAAATTACTATTCCAACAAAAAGGAAATAATCTCAAAATTAGTATTATTATATATAGAAAAAAAAGTCTGCATCAGTCATTTTCAGAGATGGCATTTCACCCGCAACCTAAATAAATTTATAGTGCTTTCAGCATCAACCTCCCAAAGGAAGTTGATTTCTAATTGATGCCACGTAGGCAGCATAATCCTAAATTAGTCAAATTGGAATTTGTCGTATTATTATCAGTTTATCGTCTTTAAGACTTTAACCAGATCGCAGAGAAGACGACGGCTGCTCCATTCACATGGGAATTGTCACAGCCGTCCTCTGCACAGCCACCAAAAATTCAAGACCCAGATCCACTTGACATGCACCACAATCAAACTTGAAAATTGAAAGCTTCCCTTCGGCTACGGATATTATTTTTATATATTGAAATTTTAGAATTATAGATATATATATATATATAAAAAATGAAACGTTTTTATAAAATCATATTATATAATTACACATATACAATTATAATAAACTGAACAGGAGTGTATGTATATATATTGCTATTTATTTTACATATGAAATTTAGTTTTAACATTATAAAAATTTAAATAATATAAAACAAAAATTATAATCTATATTTAATATTAAAAAATTAAAATAAGTAGAAATAATTAGAAAAGGGACTAATGATATAAAAAAAATTAACCGAGTACGAACAATGGATATAGTGATCGAGCATTATACCTTATAAAAAGACTAATAACTTTAATTATGAAAAAAACATATATTTATAAAATATATAGTTATAGCTAACTCATAACAAGTAATAAAAATATGCATAGCAAAATTCCTACAAATTAATAATTATTTTTAGAATTAATAATAAAAAATGATATTCACTGTTAAAAAACTAATCATATGCATAATTAATATACGTAATTATCATTTTGAAATTTATTTCAAATATGCTAATTGAATTATTAAGTTAAATTTTTACATAAGATATTTTTGAAACAATACTCTTGACAAAGATTCAAAATTTTAAAGTTAATTATATAAAATCAACCATAAATTCTTGTATAATTAATTAATACATAAACAAATGCATTGAACTTTACCAAAATAAATAAAATACACAGTATATTGCAACAGTTGTTAGTTACAATCAAATCAAGAAATTTAATTATATTTATATATTTCTTTTTCAATCTTACGTATTTAGGTGATTTTGTCTAAAATAGTTTATGAATTAAAGTGTTATAATATTTTTTTAGTTGTGCATGAATCATGAATTGCTTTACCCAACAATATAAATACCACCAAAATGCAATATTTTATAACCAAAAAGAGGGTCTAGCAATTGTATTTACATATATTGAGGTTAAAAAATTAATTTTTATATCAAAAACGAGAAAATAATGGAGGGAAAAGCTTTTTCACTTATTGTGAGGTGTTTGGTGATCGGAATGTTCGTAAGGCAGACCATGGCGAAATTTGACAAAACGAGATTCACATATTGTCTTGAACATTGTTTAATTGATTGTATAGTTGCAGCTCCATGGTTCAATGGTTGCCCTCCTAGATGTGTTCTTAGGTGCCTAATACACCCACCTGCACTTCCTTCACCTCAACCCCCATCTCCACCACATTCACGAAAAATCATTTACACTAAAAATATCAAAAACCAATCCCAAATCCATATTCAAAGCCAAAGCCAACAATTTTGCGCTATTGGTTGTGCTACTTCTAAGTGCTCCGATCTCATCTCTAAAGATAACTATCGTAAGTGTATTCTTCTCTTTCTTTTATTTGTATCTTTTTTTTCTTTTGCTTGAAATATTAATATAATCATCAGATTTATTATTAATTTACTTCTTCTTTGTTCTAAGGTTTGTATGAAGTGGCGGCCTGTGCTGATAATTGTTTAAAAGGATGTTAAAAGAATTAAACGCCTTCAAATTGATTATATGAAATTTAATCTTATTTGTATTTAGATTTCGGCTTCTATGTAATAGTGTTACAAATACATTTTTAATTTGAAAGAATTAATAAATAAAGAGTGTAGTTGTTTATTTCCTTCAAATTTCATTTATCTAGTTCAAAAATGATGTTTCTATATTAGCATGTGATGCAATACATTTAAGTACTATGGCAAACGGATCTGTGAGATTCACCAACATAATACACAACAGTTTGAAATCAGTTGCAGTTCTAATGCCCCAAACAACACCTTCAGAGATAATAATGAACCTTACATTCTTTGATAATCTTCTTGTCATGTCCAAGTTCCATATCGCTCTGGTTACTCTCCTAAACTTATCGTAAATTTTATGCCCTAACAACACTTTAAATTTGATTATTATACCCAACTCTTATATCCAAGCACCTAGTCAAGAATGATGGAAAAAGGCAATGAATGATGAACTACAAGCTTCAATTAATATAACTGTTATTAGGAATAAATGGGTCTTTTCTGTCAAATTTAGAGCAAGTGGATCTCTTGAATAATATAAAGCTTGATTGGTATCTCAAGGCTAAACAAGAATATGGCATTGATTATGAAGGAACATTTGCTCCTATTGTCAAAATGACTACGAACACTTATTGCCGTAACTTTTGTGAGAAAATAGTCTCTTTTTTAAATGGATGTAAAGAATGTTTTCTTACATGGAAATTTAGAGGAGTTAGTCCATATGAAACCTCCACTTGGTTACTCATTATCAACACCTAATTTGGTTCGTCGACTTAAAAAATCTCTTTATGGCTTGAAAAAAGCTCCTTGGACATGGTTTGGAAAGTTTCAAACCACCATCTATTGATTATTGCATGTTCATACATCGCTCCTTGACGGGTATCACTATCGTCCTCTTATATATAGATGATATGATCATTATGGATAATGACTTTGAAGGTATTTGCGAATTGACGAAGGATTTAGATAATTTAACATATTTTTGGAGAATGGAAACTTTTCATACGGATAGTGCTATATAACTAAACCGATGAAAATATACACATGATTTAATTACATTTGTTAATCTATTGAATGATAAAGTTACTTTCACACTTATGGAAATAAATACTAAATATGGAAAAAATAATGGTGAATTTTTAAATGATTTTACCACATACAGAAAACTTATAGGTTGTCTAATTTAGTTTACTATGGTAAGACAAGACATCTCTTATGCATTATAAGCTTTAAGCAAATTTGTGTCTCATCCTTGGCAACTTCATTACTCCATCTTGCTTCGCATGATTCAATATTTGCGGGGAACCATAGGTAACTCACTATTTTATTCATCTATTGCTTCTTTAAATTGATTTGGCTTCTCTTATTCTAATTATGTTGAATGTCCAATCTCATTGCGGTCTACCGCAGACTGGTATATGTTTTTGGGTGATTCCTTGATATCTTGGAAGTATAAAGAGCAAGATTGTATTTCCAAATCTTCAATAGAAGCGTAATATAGATCTATGTCTGTTGCACGTTCTGAAATCATTTGGCTTCACAAACTTATAGGAAAACTTAGTGTCAAGATTAACTCCTGTACAACTCTTTATGCAGATAACTCAAGTGCAATTCAAATTGCTTTCACCAGAGAACAAAACACATAGTTTTTAGATCTTGTACAAGGAGATCTTCTACAAGAAGGCGGCGCTTGCTCTTTATTTTTCTCTGTGGATCTGCTTGACGCGAATCCAGATTAATCTCTAGTAGATTTAGATACCGAAAGGTTAAAATAAAAAAAAAAGAAAAGAAAGAATATGTATGGACTACGGATAGATCTGCTGAGCAAAAAGATAAGAACATGTTGTAATGGTAACAGGTCGTCGCAAGGAGGCATTGTTTTTATTTAAAGGCGAAATGGGCCACGTAGATAAGGACTTAGAATAATAAAAAAGATAAGGTTGTAGGAGATTCTCTCCTAGTCACCGTATGTGTCAAAGGTGGCATTTGCTAACTTTATTTTCTTTCTTTCTTTATAAAAAAGAGTATGAAAGAGCAGAATCCATTGGCAATGAAAAGACCTTTTGGATTTTGATAATCTCTTCATTAAATTTTTAGACTAATCTTTTAATTTTCATATATCGATAGAATAACAGAAGCCTTTCTTTCTTTCCCAAACAAAAATGATAATAATGTTGCTGCTTTTTTACTCCATTATGCACTTGATAGTTCAAAATCGTTGTGGATGCCTATCAATATCTTCTTTATGATGATGATGATCACTTTGTTAAGCCGCAAGCCCATATGCAAATACATATAGTATTTGTTTCACCTTTTCCATCATTTCCATTTTTTGTTTTTCACTTGTTGACAATTTAATTTTGGCTTAATAAATAAAATTATTTTTTTTATTTTTTTATTGAGAAGTTGAATAAACTGAAATATCATTGTGAACCGATAATTCTCTCATTCGCTTATCAAATTAGTAAAACTCTTGTGATCGAAAGACTCGAAACCTTTCAACTTCTCACATAATTGAAAAAAAAAATAATAAATAAAAAATATCTTTAAGTTAGAGTATTATTATAGTCGGATTATATAATTATTTTTCTTCAAATTTAAAGATTAATTATACTACGGTCAAAATTGGAAAAATAAGGATGCAGTTTCAATAAAAGCCAAATTTAATAAATTGAATTTGGAGTTCAATTGACAATGATACAAGAAATTGACTTACAAATTTTTTAGTTTTTGGTAATAATTGAAGTTAACAAAATAGAGATGATTGTTCAAAATGCTAGATATATAAATTCATCCCTAAATTTTATTAATTTAATTTTATGGAACCTTCAATTTTTATTTTGATCTATTAAATTTTTGACATATTAAATATTTACCTTATAAAACCCCACATATTAAATACTTCAACTTGTAGAATTATTTTATTTATCATTTTAACTTGTAAAATTAAATCAATTAGATACTTATTGAATATTTAATAATATGAAAATTAACGAACATCATAGTAACCATAAGCCAAACTAATCTTTTATATAAAAATTCTCAAAATATTGCTATTAATATGAAAAAATATATAATATTACCAAATTTACAATTTAAAGTGCACGACAAGTCATTTATAAAATTCAAAGTGCTACAAAATTTAATTAAAGTCGTATTCAAAAGCACCTTTATGTATTTGGCCTTGTTCAAAAGGAAGCATAAAACTTGAACAACATAATAATTCGAGGCTTCATTTTGATAAACAGTAATAGAACTAACGGTAAGAGAAATACATAGAGCCCGAAATTTATTCCACATCCTCCCCCCCCCCCCCCGAAAAAAAGAGACAAGTAAGATATTGTAAGATGTGAAAAAAATCCGACACCGTGTAAGAGATCTTTCAGTGGCGCATTATATTAATCAACAAAGTCCAGTTACATTGTACAACAAGGCATTCCACAAACCAAACCTAAGCAATGGTCCAACCACCTACGCATCCATAACAGGCATTATGCATAAAACTATCAGAAGAACTAACCCACTTAACAAATGGGCATCTTTTGTCTGGCCATGCTCTCGAAAATTCAATCCAACAAAAAACTCACTGACTACAAAAAATATTAGACATGATCAATGAAAATGATATGCATATTCATCTCCTAACAAAATCAGGCTGGCTAGTGACAGATCTCACCCATGCCCATTTATGATCTTTTAAGTTAACTTCGTTCTTCGCCTTTGCAACTTCTTCCAAAGGAATGTATGCATAGTTGCCATTAATAGGTCCACATACAAATCCAGTGTAACCTGCCATAACTCCATGAATACCAGAGTGTGCCAAAAGAGTGCAATATAGATTATCTGTGGCATTTGCAGGGACTGCCCGTATCATATATGTTGGATCGATAAGCTTAATAGTAAATAACTCGTTCGGGTGATCTCTAGACCACCAATTCTTTAGCTCGGACTTCAACCATGCACCAACATCTAAAAAGACCGGGTTGCCTGACTCATCTCTCTCTTCTTTCTGTGCTTCACTTCTCAGTATCATGTCCTGCCCTGCACCCTCAGCAACAACTAGTACTGCATGGCCATTCTCTTTTAGACGTTTCCCAAGAAATTCGAACAAGCCTCCTTTTCCTTCCAAGAAAAATTCAGTTTCTGGAATTAAACAACAGTCCACATCTCGGCTGCTCAATGTTGCATGGAGGGCTATGTGGCCTGTGCTTCGACCCATTAGCTTTACTAGCCCCACACCATTGACTGCACTCTCAGCCTCTACATGAGCTGCGTTGATTGCTTGTTGAGCCATCTCTACCGCAGTTTGGAACCCAAATGATTTGTCAATTATGCCTATATCATTGTCAACTGTTTTGGGAATTCCAACAACTGCAATGTTTAGTTTCCGGTGACGAATTTCATTAAATATCTTCACAGCCCCACGCATTGTTCCATCCCCACCAATGATGTACAACTGGAATTATTTCATAATCACAAGTCAGGATATATAAATGATCATCATTAGATTTCACGCTTAATTGTTCATCAAGACAAATTACCTAAATTAGATGCATGAGTTTGCAAGAATTTGAATCAAATTAAGCTGGTTTGTTTTTAAAAGTGTTCTTGATTGTATCACACTATCACTATCAAACTCTCGCCTCTTGATGACAGACAGCAAAACTTCATTTTTATCAAAATACAAATCATTTTCAAATACTACCTCAAAAAAACTTCCATAAGAACAGGACAGACAATGTATTTTTTGCCAGACCAGAAGAATGAATTTGAAAAATGATATTGACTGTAGTTTCAACATAGCTATATATTATTAATTTGACAAGAATACATCATTCATTCTCTATCCCAAGGACAGTCTACTTAAAAGTTGACAGAGTCAATTTAAAGTTAGTGTGAAATGCCTTGTGTAATTTCTGTGGCTACACACAAAAACATAACGAATAAGTAAAATAGAATAACAGTACGAAACATAAAAGATTGCATATAATTATTTACCCACTAAGGTTTTAGCCTTTCGAAAATTTTTCTATGTTGCACATGACACCAATTATAAATTTTAGATTATAAATTTGAATCCAATAAATGGTTAGCCCAATCAAACCGTACACCTAAAATTTAAATGGTATAAATAATCATGATGATCTGGTTTGACTTCGATCTGATATGTTCAGCTTCTTTGAATATATAACCTAAAATCGATCAAAAGCCGCTTGTTAGTAGTGATCAAGAAGGGTGTTCACAAGTAACAACCTTTTATTTATTCACTTCTTTTCTTTATAGTTTATGTAAGGAGGCAGATCACCAGTTAGTTTACGATAACGTCTTGCACTACCAGAAATGGAAGGGGTAAAGCTGTAACGGTTATTCTGATGCTTATCACCTCAAATTTAATACAGAATCAGAGCATATATTGAATTTTTATAGATGTTATAGAATCACATTCTATTCCTATCATGTTCATTTATTAAACCAGGCTTTGTTTAGTTCCGAAAAATCGCTTGTCTCAAAAAAATATTTCCAGAGCTTTTTTGATATTTGACGTGATCAGGAAAATAAGTCAAATGAAAAATATTTTTCTCATCAAAGAGAAAATTAAGTTATTTTAAAGAAAAAAATGAGTTTCAATTCTGTAAATTTTCAATCCAAAGTACCAAGTACGAAATGCACATTCATAATTCATATTGAATATTAAGAAACAAACCTGATTAAAGCAATGATTTTGAATGGAATCAACAATCTTCTCAAGATCAAAGCCACCTCTAGAGGTCTCGAGAACTGTACCGCCCCTCTTGTGCCAGTTATGGACAAGCTTTGGATTAAGCTCAATGGGCTCTCTTGAATAAAACCCTCTATACCCAGCCACTACTCCATATATCTTACGCACTCCGTACATCTCCCAAAGCCCAACCACCAATTCTCTTATCACCGTATTCATTCCAGGACACAAGCCCCCGCAGGTAACAATAGCAGCCCGAACACTATTCGGGTCAAAGAATATTTGTTGACGCGGACCCGCCCTATGATAGGCAAAGCATGGACCGGAAGGAGAGAAAGTACCAGAAAGGTCAATGATTATCTGACGCAAAACGATGTCGTCTTCTGTAAGGTAGAAACCGTCCGTTGGGCGGTAGTAAGAATTATTGTCTAATGGGTTAGTGTAGGATTTTAGATCTAGAAGATAATCACTTAAATGAGGAAGTTTTTGGAGATTAAATGGACGATAGGAGAATGGTTTAAGTGAAGATTGAGTAAGGGTGGGATCGGTGGTTTCCGGTGAAGTTACCGCCATGACTGCGGCGGTGGGAAGAGGAACAATGTGGAAAATGAAAGATACGAAAACTAAAGGATTTAAAAAAGAGAGAGACGAGTTACGAGTTTGGAAGTTGTTTGGTCGATGACGTGGCGGGAAACGTGGATGTTTGTGGAAGCAGAAGGAAGGTAAGGGTGCCACGTAAGGAGAGAGAAAGGAAGTCTTCTTCTCTGGAGTCCAAGGAGGAAACTGGGTTCTAGGTGTGAAAGGGACTGCAATTATAGCCATAAGGACATAAATCCAACGGTCATGTCTCCGGTTCAAGGACGAAATTGGGTTATGGACTGTTTGGTTATGAGTTGAAGGACAGCTGTTGGAATTTTCTTAAAGTCTCAATTTATATTATAGTCAATTGCAGCAAATTCAATCTGTGCTGTAAAAATAGAAATTTACAATTTACAATTTATGAAGTCAACTCACAGAATAGTAAGGAGTGAAGTTGGTATATTACCCTACAGTTTACAATTTACGATTTCTTTCTTTTTCTTTTTACTTTTGCTCCCAAATTTTGAAAGTATAGTATTGCAAAGCAATAAATGGTAGGTAAGATCATTTCAAGTTCGCTCAAATCAAATTATTCATCAAGCTGTATTAAGTTTGTTCTCATTACCCTAAAATTTACATTTTTTTTTTTTTTTTCACTTTTCCTCTCCAAATTTGAAAGTCTAATTCTACAACTCACAGAAGCTATAAAAGCTGTATTCTACACTTCAAAATATGAATTTGTTCTTTTTGTTGGGCAACTGAAAAATGAAAAAAGAGAAATGAAAATTTATTTGATTCATTGGAGGCTAAATAGGGAAATAATTGTGAACTACAAACCTGAGGTTAACTTTCACTTTTAAACAGGAGTAGCCAAGTTTTTAAAATTGATATGGCACTTTTACTTTTACATTTATGAGCACATCATTCCAACCAATATATATTCTAGGTGTTAATCAAAAAATTAAGTTAAGAAAAAACTGCTCTAAAAAAGAATTCTAATAAATAGTTGTTAGTCCTTCGATTCTATTTATATAAAAAAAAAATCAAAATTTTTTTAGGATTAAAGTGATGGTCTTTTTATTGATTTTTTTTTTCTAAATTATCGGTAAAAAGATATTAAAGTAGTATCCAATTTTAATAAAATGTGATAAATGATGAGAGAAAAAATTTATTGCTGAAATAAGAAATTTTATTTGTTTAGACTTCCAATAACAAAAAAATGTGGGTTATTTAATTTTAATTGCGCACTAAAATCTCTATATCAAATTTGAATTGAAAAAATTGACATAAAAGTTGAAAAAAAATTTTGAAGCCAAAATTTTTAATCTTAAATTTTTTATTTTGCTTCTTCAAATTTGCAGGGAAAAAATTTAAAATTTGAAGCCATAATTTTCAAAACTTAATTCATTTAAATAGAAATGAGTTTACAACTCTAAAATTTAATCTATAAATACCATTGACACAATCCTTTCTTTTGATTTGAATACAATTCCTCAAGGCTTGCTTGTAACTTTAAAAGTTATGTCATTGCTCAACAATCAACCCTTAGACTTGATTTCCTTACCGTCCACTTAACAATTACTTTTTGTGGATTTGAAACCACAGCACCACTAATTTATGTTTCAAAAGAAGCATGAAAAGGGAACAAAAGGAAAAACATCACTGAAGATGTGAAAAATATAGTTTGCATATTGTTGTATTCTGAAAGTGAAAAGGATGAGTCAAATGTTCGCGTTATTCATAATGTTGCAGATAATTTATCCATATGTTGTAGATTCAATCAAACACAAAGAGGCTCCAAACACAATTGAGCAATTAGTTGATGTTGTTATTAAAGCTTATTATGAATTCTTTACTTTCGATTTGAACAAGGTGTTTTTGACATTACATACTTGTGTGGTTGATATCATCAGGTGAAATAGAAGTAACAATTACAAAATCAAACATATATCTAAGAACAGCCTTATGATGAATGATTGTTTGCCAAATGTAATTAAAGTTTATAGTTAAATGTTTAGAAAAATCGTAGTACAAGTGCAATATTCACTGCTCAATATGTTAATTAATTTTTAATTTATGTTGCACACATTTTTAATATATGTGTGCTGTCATATAAAAATATTCATATATTTTTATTGTACGTGTGGACTAACAAAAAGGTAAAGTTATTTATCAGAATTAAATTGTAAGCGTGCGTAGCTATTTTCATGTGTCCACATTTTATTATAGAAGTTTGCAAACAACCTTAAAAATATTAGCACTAATCTTTACATTTTCTAGTTATCTCATAAACAGAAACAGTAAAATACAATTAAATTAACATTTGTGAGTAAATTTCAATATATGTATATACTTAAATGTTAAGCATAAGTTTTTTTGTGAAGTTTAATTTGTGTGCATAATTTATTTGAATCTCACATTTTCTTAATGCACAGTATAATTAATTTTTGAACATTAAATGCAAATTATAATAATATATGTCACTTTCTTGAAATACTTCCAAAGTCAATATTTAATCTATAAACTAAAATAAGGGCATATTAGATTTTTCATTTTGACATTAGCTCCAAAATTACCATATTAGAAAATTTTCTTTATATAATAGAATGCGCAAAAAAATTTTTTTTCTCTATATAAATAGAATGGAGGGAGTGTTTTTAACCGACTAATATCTATTAATGATGGTCTTCCTACCTCTTGTAGAAGATGTAGGAAGTAAGAAAATTTGACTCTTCACTATAAAAATTATCACTAATTTAGTAAATGTTATTCAAATGATAGTTTATTGGGCCTCCCATATATAAAAAAACTATCTATTGATATTTTTTTTTATACTTATCATATTAAGGGTCCGTTGGGCAAAGTTAGCTATTCTAGTAGCTATTAACTGTCTGTTGTTTTGTTGTTAAATATTAATTGTTAGTGGTTAATAATTATATAGCGGTTTAGAATAAAGTATTTAGTATAAATAACTGTTTGATTAGTTGTTTAATATAAAATGATAAAAAATATAAAAGTGAGGAACAAGGTAAAGATAATTTATGGATATAAGTATAATAAAGAAATTATAAAATGTTAAACTTACGCTAGGATATACATTGTATCACGGAACACTATGATTAATTAAGATAGTATTTCAACCCTATCAAAACGCTCAATTCTACTTCAAAACATTGCTGCCGAACAAGACCCAAAATACTTAACTAACTGTCGAGATTAAATAGCTATCCAGTGCTGTGATGCATATAAATATAACTCATTCTTTCATCAGAATAAAGAGGGAAAGAATTACAGCTAGTTATCATCATTATCTTCATCATTTTTCATTGTCACTCATGTTTTCATTATCATCATCCACCAATTCATGAAAAAAAATATTTTTTTAATATTTATTGGCTAAAGGCATAAATTTACTTTCTACTTCATAACTTTTAATTTGACTATAGAATATTTCATTTTATAAAGCTACATCTATTAATTAAATATTTCAATTTTTAAAATTTTTCTATTGAATACTCTAATATGTAGTTGAAGAATGCAAAAATCATTGTAACCAAGTAAAATTAATATATTTTGCATTTAAAAGTGAAACCACTAAAGAACTATTGTTGCTAGTACCAAAAAATGTGTAATGTAAGCGAAATTGATAGCTCTAGAAGCATATTAGGTCCCTTGTAAAGTTTGGAATGCTATAAAATTTTTTATTTAAAATACTCAAATGAATTTATATATATATATTCCTGACTTTTGTCAGAATATGATTTATTTTTTTCTTTTTAAATTTTATAGTCATTGAATAATATTTTTCATTTTTCATGCAAACCAAAATAACAAAAATAAAACATTTAAAAGAAAAAACCTTGTGAGATATTAATATCATAAAATGAAAACTAAATTAAGAAAATTTAGAAGGTAATAGTGATACAAAATGACCATCTCCATAGCACCTAAAGATAACCAAAATAGACACATCAAACAAAAGGGCGATAGAAGCCCTCTTACATGTTAAATATTGGCTAAATGTATTAATTTACCCTTAAAATTTATGTTATTTGCCTTATAGCACTCTTAAATTTGTAAATGACCTATCATAATCTTACATTTTCACATTTCAAAAATAAATATATCTCTCGCCAAAATAAAACGTAACAGTACAGAGTTATAATTGAATACTTATAAAGTTATTATTTTAGTGAGATATATAGTTATTACTGAAATGTGAAAGTGCAGAGTCATGATAATTTCTCCGCAAATTTGAAAGTGTCAGAAGGCAAATTGGATAAATTTCAAGAGCAATTTATTCATTAGTCTGCTAAATATTTCTATTTAGAATCATGAGCTGCCACGCTGATGATATCGGTATGCCCAACCTTCTTCCTTAAGTTTGTAGCCAAATTGACAGCGTCAACTCCATCGCCGATGACCACCACTTTTTCTTTGTTTTCTCCTTCTAACCCCAAGAAGTTCACACCTGCTCCCACATCCTCTTTCTTCAATTTATATATCAATTCCAAATATAAACAGGGACCAAGCTAGGGTTTATAAAATTATATGTATTTGGTACCGAAATAATTAATTAAATTTATACGTGCTTGACTAAACTAGACTTGACTTGGAGAATAGACTTGGCCAGGTTGGTTCTGGCTCTGGATCTACAAAATTAATATTATCATCGAGGCTAAGTCAGCATAATGGCAATTTTCACTAATTGGTCTTACCATATTTTAGCTCTAATTAAGAAAAAAAAAAAAGATAATATCACATCTTATAGCAAATAGATTAAAAAGAAAGAACAAATTTAACAGAAAAAAAATACAAATAATTTATGAAAAAGCTATTTTTTATATATTTTTTTAACTCACCACCACAACTAATATTATCTCTAGTCGTATATTAGTTAGCTAACCACCTTTACGTGTAGAGAAATTCAAAAACCTTGAAAAATTTCCCCCAAAGACTGAAACTTTGAATTTTTGCTTAATTTTTTCATAATTAATATAAAGTCGAAGCTTAAAATGGAAAAGTTTCTTATTATTATGGTTATTAGATACTTATGATGACTTACCTACCTAATGTGCGATTGAAATGTAATCAATGAATGACTCAAGTGATGAAAAGTATATGAATTTACCAAATAATTTTTTGTAAGATATACAGAACAGAACTTGATTAATGAAAAAATATTTATAAGGAAAGATAGTTTCGAACATTGAATCGAAAAATGCATTGATAGAAATGAAAATGGCATTACAGAGAAAACTGTTTGCAAAATAGCTCAAATAACCATTAACACTTACCATTAACTTTTGCGACAACCTTAAGTGCCTCAGTCCAGCATCTGTTGCACTTCATATCAATCTTGAGCACAATCTTTTGCTGTATAGAACAGATTATGCATTAATTTAAAAAAATTTTGTTAAATTAATTTAATTCCAAACAGAAAGGAAATACCTTCATTTTATTCTGGTATCGATGGATAAAAAAGATTATATAATTTGTTGTTGTTTTCTACCTAAAAAAGAGGGAAAAACAATGGAAGAAGGAGAAAAGCAAGAAACCGAGGAAAGAAAACCAAGAAATAACTTAGCCTAAACCTAAATGTTATGTATAGGGAGAAGAGGTTGACAGGTCAACGACCGTGTCGCGGGCGAGTAAAAATTGTATGGCATCGCTTTTTGAAGTTGAAAATGAAAATATGAAATATGCTGGTTTAATTGATACGTAGATTCACTACTGTGCTTTCCGTGAAAAATTTTATGGAACTCTTTTTATTTTAATATATTAAATATTTTAATTTATAAAATTACATTTATTAGATATTTTATTTGATTTATTAAACACCTTAATTTGTAAAATTAGTTTGACTAAAAATTTATTGAATAGTTGAAAAATATAAAAAATATTATTTCAAAGTTGTACTATCCACATAACGAATTAATATTTTCTTATAAAAGGCAAAAATCTTATAAATGGTCGTTTTTAGCATAACAAGGTGTGAGATTATTATAAAAAGTGAAATTCAGGTGTCATAATATTATTTTTAAAGTTTAGGGGTCACGAATTTATTTTAAAAATCAAAGTTCAATGGTTAAATTATGTATTTGATTGAAACTATATGAAAAATAATTTTTCTTGAGTTTCAGAGTTTTGGAGCATTTTTAGGATTACAATTTTGGAACAAATGAATTTTTGGCTTCGTACGATTCACTAACGTCTTCAGAACCACCTTATATAAAACAGTACATAAAGGTATGAGATTTAGGTTAGACATCGATAGGGAGATTTTTTTTTTTTCTAGGAATCAAGACAATATGAATCTTATTCAATTCAATGGGTAAGGAAGATTCACTTAAAGATGCTAAACATGCTAAGGTAATATCGAGTCCTACAATCTTCCCAAAAAGCTGAAAAAATACAATATAATTCCATTAAATTGGTCCAGATGCATAGAGAAAACAACCGAACGAACTTGTTTTGGCAAAAAGGCTCCATGAGCATAGCACCTCAATTTCTATGACAAAAAAACTAGATTTTCATGACTTCCCATTGAAAATTCGAAAAATAGTTCACTATAATTTTATTAATATTCGGGACAGCGTCCTTTCGAATTCTTGAATCATGCTGAAGTCATAAAATATAATTTTTTTTTCTCCTAGCCAAGGCTTAGCCATGGAAAAAAACTAGGATTTTGATCTTGACCCTATAGCCAAAATTGTTTTGATCTCTATTTCTAATAGGCTTTTATCTCGTTCAATTCCAGCATAGAAGTCGCATCATGTTTGTTCTTAAGTCTTGCATTTTTCTGTGTAGCTTTCCAATTTGCCTCCTCTTATCCTTTAAAAAACCCTCACCCTAGTTGGCGAACGCTGAAGCGCATGAAGCAATTTTATCGATAATAAAACAAAATGGTTTAAGGATTAACTAGTGTTGATTATTGTTCAACATTTAGGCTCCTGAAACTAAAGATTTTCAAACTAGGAGCACGACTCATTGTCGAAAGTCAACCATATGACTATAAAAGGATTGGGGAATGATCAGAGGTAGAAGCTGTAAGGTTGATACATTTGCTTTCGAAAAATTTCTATCCAATCAATTAACTAGACTCTAATCTTTCTTCAATCAAACCTAGTGATCTCTGACTTTTCTCCCAAGTAAATTAGTATCCATGTAATCCCTAGGTCAAACAATTACCTTGATTTTAGAGCTTCTTGGAACCCACTTAATAATCATTGAGGATGTGGCACATGGCCTCATTTCTCGGATGAATAAAGAAGGTAACTAAAGTGGCCTATACAATACCAAGGCAACCGATTTTGACTTAAGCGACTTCAGAAGTGTTTAAGATAGATGACAAAGATACCTCTCGGGATGGCTATAGAAGCTAGTTAGATGCAAAGGAGAGTAGTGTGGAATGTGTACAACAATATCAATATGATACTTTGAGTAAGAAATAAGATGGATTGAATCTTTGACCTCCCAGAATAATGCAATAACACCACTAAGCTTAGATGAATGCATTACTAAACTTCCTTTGAAGCCCAATAAATCCCTTACTGTTTCCATTCTACTTTTGCCAACTTTAGTTTCAATTAAAACAATAAATATTTGTGAAACCCTCTCAAGTCAATTTATGCAGAGATTGAGAAGCTAAAAAGGAAAGTATAATTTATGGGGATGGGTTCTCCCTTGATGGGAATTAGGGTTCTCTCTTTTGGGAATTAGGTTATGGCTTGTATTGGCAGCTAGGGTTACCTTGCGTAGGGCATCATGGTTTATCCTACTAGTTGCTTGAGTCCAAGTTCATCTTGTCTCTTTTGATTCCTTTGTCCTTTCTTTCAAGTCTCTCCTTGTTTTTTTCATGTTTCTTATTTTCCTTTGTCTAATGATCTTTATCTGTCTACTAGTTTTAGTGTTTTAGTTTTTCTATTCACTCTTTAGTGATTTTCATCTACAAGTGCACTCTAGATCGAGATTGTCCATATCCTTTGGCTTTAAATTCTACAACTCAAGCAAGTGTGGATTTGAGGATGGAGAATAGATTCTAGGAAAGTATTGACTTAGAGGTAGGGGAAGAAGTGGTTATTATTCCTGAAGAGGCTTATTTCGAGAATTTGAGTAAAGTTAAGCTATGTATTGGTAGAAAGCTTTGGACTGAGCATCCTTAAAATAAGTTTGACCTTATGGATTTGATGCAAAGAGTTTGGAAAACTAAACATGGACTTATGATGAGAGAATGGAGTAAAGAGGTCATGTTATTCCAATTCCAACATTGGTAGGATATGCAATATGTATTAAATCTTTCACCTTGGCACTTTGATAAGCAGATTCTTATTCTAAAACAAGTCACAGGTGATGAGCAGCCATCGTTCTTAGAACTCTGTTATTCTTCTTTATGGGTTCGCGCCTATGAATTACCATTAAAGGGCATGAATTCAATGGTTGCAAAAATAATAGGAGATAAAATTAGTAAGTTTGTTGAATGGAACAAAGACAAAGATCAGGGATGGAGAAAATATATTAGATTTCGAGTGCAATTGAATCTGGGAAAACCATTAAAAAAACCTCGTTTGAGAATAGGGGGAGAACTTTGATTGTCTCGTTAAAATATGAAGGTTCACCAAATTTTTATTGTTGTTGTGGACGATGTGGACACCTATACAAAAAGTGTGAGCTATTATAAGATGGGAGGGAGGTTGAACAATCTACTCTTAATTTTGATGAAGGCATTAGGGCATCTCCTTTCAAAAAATCAGCAAGGCTCTTGAGGGGTTTTAATGGTTCTCATTTTGTCAGCCAACAGTTATTTCCCATATCAACTCACCATCAGGGTAAAGTTGATAAGCCTACTCCAATAACACTAGATATTGATACTGTAGGAAATTCATAGTGAAGTGAGAGTCAAAAGGCTAATCCGAATACTACAACAGGCAACGCTGACGAAGTATTAAACATGCTTGAGTAAATGCATGTATGAACTGCATTATGCAAGGATAACTCAGGTCCTGAAGAAGATGAGTTTACCAAGTTGATAGGGGCACTATTTTGTTACATGATTCTGGTCCAACTTTACAAATAGAAATTCCTTTGAATTAGGTAAATAATCACCAATACCCCACTTCAGCTATGAATTCCTAAAATTATTGACACTGCTACCTACGACCCCATAAGTGTATTATATAAAACAAATACTAATAATAAAATATCTTCCACTGAACCAAGTTGTTAACAATTTCTTATTATTATTGATTCCCCATCTGACTTGGTTACCAATCTCTATTTTACACACACTTGTGTCACTACTAATCTAGCTAAACCAAATAACTCCATGTTTTCACCTCCTACACCTAATTTAGGTCTGCTTGCACAAAATAAAAACCCATAAAAAATATCATGGAAGTGTATGGCCTGACTAAATCAAACATCTTCTTCCCCATCAGACTTGGTGTTAGTTGGTGAGAAAAGAAAAAATGTTAATTAGAGTGATGTGCAACAGTCTAGCTAGGAAATGAATATGAGTTTGAAGAAATAAAAAAAGAACAGGGGTATTGCGATTATTGATTTTGACAATTTATCAACGAGTGTTGGTCACTAGCCCTGCTGTTCACAATGAGTCTCTTACTTTGGAATTGTAAAGGGCTTGGGAACTAGGATGCAGTTCATCAATTGAAGAAGCTTATTTAGCTTTAAGATCCTGGGCTAGTTTTTTTATGGAAACGAAACTAGTTGTCAATGAATCTGATCGAATTAGACAAAAATATGGCTTCAGCAATGGAATTAACGTTCCATGTGATCAAAGTCTTGGTAAGAAAGGAGCATTGGCTCTGTTCTAGTTTGATTTTTTTCGAGTTAATATATTGTCCTACTCGGAGCACCATATTGATGTTAAGATCGATGATAAATGGCATTTTATCGATTTTTATGGTTAGTTTGATGAACCGAATAAGTACACATCCTAGGAACTACTGTGTCGGTTGGCTAAAAATTCTAGTTTACCGTGGTCTTGTGAGGGAGACTTCAATGAGATTCTCTATAATTTTGAAAAAAAAGGAGGGAATTCTCGCCCTTAAGCAAAAATTAATGCTTTTTATTCGATTTTGGATAGTAGCGGGTTAGGCGACCTAGGTTACCAAAGGTATAAATTCACCGGGTCAAATGGTTAAAAAGGAGAATTTTGTATTGAAGAGCAGCTTGATAGGATCGTTACCTCCATGACCTGGGTTAGTTTCTTTCCCAAGCACGCTATATCTCACTTATTTCATCTTTGTTCTGACCACTGTCCCATTCTCATATCTCTTTTGAAACTGGCTATTCCTAATCGAAAAAAATGCAAACCTTTTAGGTTTGAAACTATGTGGCTGAGAGATAATTCTTATTGGGAAGTAGTTCAACAAGCATGGGAGGTTTAGAGGAGTCTGATCGCCTGGTTCCCATTGGAGATAAATTTCAGAGATGTAGTGTAGTTTTGAGAAAATGAGAAAAAAATTCATTTTGGGCATGTTTCAAAAGAAATTTGAGATTGTCAAAAGAAACTTCAAGAGCTGTAGGTAGGTGTTTAGTCTAAAGAAAATATAACTCTCCAAAAAGTGTTGGAATCAAATTTAAAAGAGCTTTTAGCTAGGGAAGAGCTTATGTGGCTTCAGCATTCTAGAATTGATTGGCTGAAAGAGGGGGACATACTGCCTTTTTCCACCAAAAAGCTAATTGTAGACAAAGAAGAAATCGAGTGGTTAATATTCAAGACGAAATTGGTCGACTTATTGAAAATGAAAATGACATTCGTATGGTTTTTTATAGATTTTTGTAGGACTTGTTTACATCTTCTAATCCATCTGCCTATGATAATTAATGTGCTGAATCCAGTAGAGCCAAAGGTTTCTATGGATATGAATGTCGATCTAAGCCACTGAAATGACCCGTTAAATTATTTTCAAAGAATTTTCATTTAAAATTTTATTATGAATTGTAACCAATGATATTTAGCGAAAAAAAATATTTTATGTCGCAAATCGATACTCGAAAATCAAATTTAAATAGTCTAACTCGATTGAAAAATCCTTGAATTAAATGTAAATCAGGCTAAATTATTAGGTTAGACCAAATCGATTCAAATCGAACCGAAACTAATTAGATAAAAGTAAGAATTGGACCAAATCGGTCAAAAATCCCCTTCCCCTTTCTCCCTCAATCGATACCCTCTCTCTCCCCGATACCTCCTCCCTCACTGCCACCGCCATTTCTTCACCTTCGGCGACCCAAAATGACGGATGATCACACTGAACGCAACAGCTCGACAAGAGGAGCTCGTGGATGGCCTTGGTTAACGGGATTGAGGCTTGAATCAAGAACATATCGCGATTGGAAAACCAGCATCGCATGATGGAGGATTTTCGGCGATCCACACGATTCCGGCGGCTGCAACTTGAAGGAAGGGTGTCGATCGACTCTACTGCCCCATGCGATCATTTCCCTGGTCTCAGTTTCGGCATCTGGGCTAGCATGGCAAATTCGCCATGAATGGCGGCCTCAAGGTGGCTGTCGAGGCTATTTTCGGCAAAAAGACTCGTTGGCTCACCGATCTGAGGATGGATTTGGACTCCTCGTGAAAAATTGAGTCGATTGGTGGTACGCTTGTGAAACTCTGGGCAGTCACGATTTCCCAACCACCGTGCATGGTAGCGATGACAATGGTCCGGTGAGCGGTCCGCGGCGGTCCAGCGAGACACCCGGGAGGCAGAATACTACATTTCGCGCACTGAAATTGAATTTGAAGTCCGATTTGGATCGGTATACTTTAAATTCAGTTGATAAATTTTAAAGCAATTGTGATTAAAAAAAATTATTTAGTTGAATTACCTAAATTGGTTTGATTGTAATTAATAAATTAAACGGAAGATAGTATGAATTGGATTCTCAATTTATTAATTATGTTAATCAAATTGTACATATTATTAATTGAAAATGACAATAATTGGTTAATTTTGGAAATTCAAAATAGAGACATTTAATGAATAAATATGAATTGAATTTAATACTAGAATTTTAATTGAGAACATTGAGTACGGAGTTTGAGAAAATATTCTGGAATTGCTCGATGGATGGGCTGTGTTATTTTTGTGAAATGTGAATCTTAAGCAGATTAAAGTACAAATAAAATATTACTAAAATTATAATAGAAAAAGGAAAGAAGGAATCAAATTATTTAATAATAAATTGTATTATTATATAAGGAAATAAATTGATAAAAGAATAAATCGGTTGTGGAATTGATCAGATGTAACAGAGCAATTGAACATAAGTAAATTAAGAGGATTTAAGAAATTTACTATAAAACCTTATTATATAAGTTGATAAAATAAACGGAGATTCAAATAATTATATGTAAACTTAGTTTTAATAAATCAACTAGACAATTGCTTTAAATGGTAATTACGAAAAGAAGTTAAAAAATCTATTGAGAAATAAAATATAGTTTCTTAAATAAAATCAAGATAGCTAGAGAATTTAAATAAATATGTAGTTATATATATGTATAGTTACATACATTTGACTTTAATAAATGAAATAAATACTTGCTTTAGTAGGAATTTAAAAGATTATTTGATAAACTGAGTTTAATAGATAGACTTAAATAAATTAATGGTTTCATGTAACTATTAAAGTAAATAATAGAATTAAAGTTTTAAAGAAATATAGGCTACAAAACGATAAATAAATTTATGGAAAAATTTAGTTAAGCAATCTACTAAGAATATACTTTTATGACATTTAAGAAAAAAATAAAGAGTGAAAACACAATAATGAAAAAGAATATTAAAGAATTTAAATATCAATAAGGAATGAAAACAGAGAACTGAAAAATACTGTATAAATTGTTGATAAGTTGAAGATTTCTAAGAGTTTATCATGGAAGCTTTGTTGATCTGTGAAAATACATTGTTGCTTCCAGGTGAGTATAATATATAATGTTTTACCAAATTCATTACTGCATAATTTATTTTATATCTTGTGCCTATTATTTCTAAATTCTTGCATACATAGTATGTGGATGAATGTTTGTGCAATGATAAATGTTGTGAATAATTGGTTTGTGCATGATGATATGTGATTGCTATGTGAGAGTTGAAATAATGTGAATCACCTAGGTTGAGAGCACGGGCATGGTGAGAATGCCATCAGTGGGCTGTAAGAGGTGGGAGTGGCACCCCCTTTGTGCACTCTGGATGATGACACGTGTTATGGAAAAATATTTTTACAAAAAAAAATTATTTTACGAAAAATATTTTTATCTGATTATAGTCTTGCCCGAATGGGGGTGGACAACCTGGGTACACAAGTCACAGGACCATGTGATTATATGATATGATATGATGGATATTAAAGCATGCTTGGAGAGAGCATGGTCCTATTAAGGTGATTTTACTGACTAAAAACCATTTGATGTGCATATGATTGCAGTTGTTTGTGGATGATCAGATTGACATTGTGTGAATGGAGAGCGTTCATTTAGAATGCCTTAAGTATCATTTGTGTGAATGTGTGGATTTGGTATTATATGTTATTATTCACTGAGTTTTATACTCACCCCTCTCCCCATTTATCCTTTATTTTGTTTCAGGAGATTGTGAATCATTTGTAAAAATTTGGAGCTTTAGTTTTCCTTCCTTTCAAGGTTATTTAAAGGAATATTTAAATGTGTAAGATAGAATCATTTAGGATTCTTTATAATTATACAGTAGTAGAAAATTCGCAGTTATGATAAGATTTTATAATTGTGTTAATAATGTTAAGTGTATATAAAATTTTATGGGAACGGTTGAGTTGGATGAAATAAGGCCTTGTAATAGTTTGAATCATTAAAAATATAATATGCCAACTTGTAGAATATTTTCACATAATTATGGTGTTAAAATCAGAGATTAGGCTTACTAGGACCTTGGTGGCCTTAAACTTTCCCAAGCCTTAGTGTTGGTCCGGTCCATAGAAACGGGTTGTGATTGCCGCCCTTACACTAAAGAGGAAATTGTTGTAGCTTTTAGTCAAATGCACCTTTCCAAGGCTCCTAGGCTAGATAGTATGCCTCCTCTCTTTTTTCAAAAATTTTGATCAATTATTGGTTCTTCTGTTGTGAAAAAAGTCTTGTTTGTTTTAAATAATAGTGAATCACATGCTTCTATATATCATACTTTTATCTTTTTGATCAATTTCGTCCTATTAGCTTATGCAATGTGATTTTAAACGTATTTCCATGGTTATAGCTAATAGGGTGAAATCCATTCTTTCATTAATTATTAGTTAGTCTCAATCTGCTTTTGTGCGTGGTGGATTAATCACTGATAATGCCCTAATGGCCTTTGAAATTTTTCATTATATGAAGAACAAATCTAGTGGGCAGAAAGGTTTTTTTGCATATAAGGTTGATATGAGCAAAGTTTATGACAGAGTAGAGTGGTGTTTCATAAGGGATTTGAGAGTAGATAGGTAGAACTTGTGATGAGATATGTTTCCACTATTTCATATTTTATTCTTATCAACAGAGAGCGTCACAATTATTTTTCTCCAAGTGGAGGGCTTAGACAAGGAGATTCTCTTTCTCCATATTTATTTCTTTTCTATGTAGAAACTTTTTCTAGTTTAATCTGGAAAGCAGAAGTTGATCTGCTAATTTATGGTGTGAAGATTTGTCCAAGAGCTCTCGAAATTTTCCATTTATTTTTTACAGATGACAATATTATCTTTGGTAGAGCTTCGATGTCAGAAGCAAGTGCAGTAAAGAGAATTTTGAAGACTTATGAGATGGCTTCGGGTCGGAAGATAAACCTAGAGAAATCTAAAATTTCTTTTAGTAAAAATGTTTCCACGATCTCCCAGGAGGCAATCTCAAATCTATTGGGGGTTAAGAGCATTTCTAGACACAATAGATATTTAGGTTTACTGACAATTATAGGGAGAAAAAAGAAGCAGGTATTTAGCATCCTTGTTGATAGGGTAGCAAAAAAACTAAAGAGATGGAAGGAATTATTTCTGTCACGAGCTAGTAAAGAAGTCTTATTGAAGTTAATGGTGCAAGCAATTCCTAATTATACTATGGTTATGTTCGACAATAGCTTTTTGAGCAGCATTTAGAGTTTTGACTAGTCAAAACTCTAAATGCTGCTTAAAAAGTTATTCAATAACATAACGTTTGGACTAGTTTTTAGAGGCTAGGATAGCTTTTTATGAAAAGTTAACTCATGTAATGTTTAGCTTTTAGCATTTTATAAAACGTTACTCAAACAGCTAACAGCTAAACGCCACCAAAACAACTAACAGCTATCAAAATAACTAATTTTGCCGAACAAACCTTATGTCTTGTTTTCTTTTACCAAAAGATATTTGTACCAAGATTGAATCTTTAATGGCTAATTTCCGGTGGGGATAGTGAAAAGTGGAACATCGCATTCACTAGGCTAGTTGGCATAGACTATGTTTATCCAAGTTTTGGGGACGTTTTGGTTTAAAAAAATGCACTCATTTAATCTAGCTATGTTGTCTAAACAATGTTGGAGGTTTTTAACCAGTGAGGAATCATTATTTTTAAAATTTTTTAAGGCCAAATATTTTTTCAACTATTCTTTTCTAGAAACATAGCTGGGTTATTAACCCAGTTTCACTTGAAGAAGCATCATGGAAGCCAAATGGATCGTAGAAGAAGGAATTAGATGGGTCATTGGTAATGGTGTGTGTATTCGCATTTGACGTGATAGATGGGATCTTGGTTTGAATGATTTTTGAATCTCTTCTCGGCCAAATCTATTGGATGAGAATGAAACTATGAATAATTTAATTGATTTCAATGCAAAGTGCTGGAACCGGGATCTTCTCTTATCTTTGTTTACAAAGGAAGAGGCTAAATGTATTATGCGAATATCTTTGTGTCTCCTTAGAGGAATAGATGTACTCAATTAGGTCCATAATAAATCATGTGTTTTTAATGTGAAATCGGCTTATGTGGCAAAATTTAATTATGTAGTTTCCCCTACAATGGCCAGCTCTTCAAAGTCGAGTGAAGTGTTGTATTGAAAAAATCTATGGAATCTCCATCTCCCCTCAAAACTGAAGTGCTTCTTTTATAGAGTCTGTACAAGACAGCTCCCTACTAAATTGGTGTTATGTCGGCGAACTATACTAGTTGATCATATCTATAACGTTTGTGGAGAGGAAAATGAGTCTGTGGAGCATATCCTTCTTCATTGCCCAATGGCTTTAAGGACTTGGTTGCTCAGTCCTCTCCGGTTTTCTATTTGCCTAGATGAGTCGCTTTTCAAATCTTGGTTCTTTAACCTTATTAATTCCCTTCAATCGGAGCAGTTGGAGCTTACGGTTGCGATAGCCTGGAGTATTTGGAAATCGCAAAATGCTTGGTTGTTCTAGAATAGTCAACCTTGTGAGTAATTTATTATCAATCAAGCTCTAACTATTATCCATGACTTTCAATCTTTAGGTATGAACTCTGCTTCTTCTCCAACCGCAAGCTTAGTTCAAAAATGGTCTCCCCAGTTGGAGCTTGTTTGAAAATTAATTGTGATGCTGGTGTGTTGAAAGCCCGAAATTGTTGTGGCATCGGTTTTGTTATTCGTAATTAAAGAGGAGAATTGATGGCAATGGGGTTGAGACAGTTTGATGGTGTGTTGGAGGTTTAAGATGCTGAAGCAGATGCAGTTATCTTTGCTCTTCAGTCAGCCCTTGCTTTATCTTTTACCCAAATTGCTTTGGAATCAGACTGCCTTCTTCTTGTTCAACAATATGCGTCAACGAAATTTCCTCCAACTGAATGGGGTACCAGATTGAGTAGAATTGGTGATTTAGCTTCTCATTTCCAATTATTTATAAATTATATTTATAAATTAGATCTTAAATTAGATCCCTAGGAACCCGAGCTGTGTGTGGATTGTCTAAACCATGACAATTTGATCTTAAAAAGCTCATTATAGTTAGTGGGCCTAGGACCTAGGACCCACCGAAATCTTGAAAAGAGGAATAAGAGAACAATCAACATTTATAGGCTAGTCAACTTGCTCACAGGCTCCACCATCAATTCTTTTAGGTTTTGCATTAAAAAATGATAATATTTTCCTCAGTGGTATGAGCAGCATTTTCTTTCCCATAAAACCTCCCATCACCAATATTATTAACAACACTAATGGTCTCTTTATACCCACGTAACTCTTATGTTTTAAGGAAAAATCTATGTTTCATAACTGCTCCATTCAAATTTGCCAAGTCAGCACTTGTCCAATCAACCAAAATATCCTCCCATAGCCACATAATCCTAATGCCTTGTAAAGTCCAGTGAGTGTTGGCTCGCATTTCTAGGCTAAATAGTCTTTCATCGGAAACAACATTGCTCTCTGGATGTGAAGCAAATATGCGTTGTGTGACCCAATATTTCACAAACAAAACAAAAATTGGGTAATCATTGATACTTGAAACTTATCCGCACCCAATCTCCTACACATAGCATTTCAATCAAATCTTAATAGTAGACCATATCCAAATGATTAAAGCCTCACTAAATAACAGAAAAATTCTTTGGGTCAGCTTTCACAAATTTTCCTATGTCATTGTTAATAGACTCAGCAATCGTTACAGAAATAAAATTGAAAGGGATTACATGAACCTATACACAACGAAGAGTGCGAAACAAAAGAACATTCTATAGTAGTTCATCTTTTTCTAACTTCTCAAATAATAGTAGTTGTTGGTCGAATGTTCATCGACTTATTTCAATAACTCGAGTTGTGTCCTTCTCATGAAAGAACTAAAAAGAGAAACAGACATCGAACTAACTCTCTGATACTTACTCATTGCCTTGGTCTCCAAAGAGAGGCCATACTATGCTTCAAGGCTAGAAAGTTGATTACTTTTTTTTTTTTTGTTAAAAAGCAACCAATCAAATTTAGTTTAGGCATCAATGGAGATGGAGAAGAATTACCATCATCAATCACCGAACCATCAATTTCCTCCTCTCGAATCGTTAGTTGGGTAAGGTCTCATAATAAATTGTGTTCAATACTAGAACTGGAAGCCATTCTCACAGTTGGAAAGTGAGAAATGAAAGCTTGTTATTAGAACAAAAGAAGGCCACTTGCTATAGGGCTAAGACTTTGTTATTTTATGTTTTGACTAAGAATTATGAAAAAATAAAGGGATAAATCTCAATTTTGTCCTTGAATTTGTTTAACAGGATAAAAGAGGTCAGATTTGACCTTTTAGTCCAATTTATCCCTTAAATTTCTATAAAATAATTTTAAAATTTGATTTTACTTTTTAAGCCAATTTAACCCCTAAACTTATTTAAAGTGATTAAAAAAATTATATTTGACATTTTAAGTCAATTTAACATTTAATTCTTCATTATACTTACAATGTGAATCATTATATAAACATTTACTAAAATTGTAGTTGGGATCGAACTGATTAATTTATTAAAAAATTAATTAATTATAAAATATAGAAAAATATATATAAAGTATATTGTATCTTTATTTAGTTCGATGATTTTGAATTTATAAATATATATTAATTTTAACATTTTAAAATTAATCTCTATTACTTAGTAATCGCATATGAAATCTATACATTTTTCATGTTGAACAAAATACAGTTATAATGCACGTTTATAAATTTATTATTTTATAAGAAAAGATGTTTTATGAATTTTAAATTTGTATTCACAAGCGTTGAAATATGAATGTTGTAAGTGTAGAAAAAAAGGACAAAAAACCAATCATATTTCAATTATGTTAAATTAAAATCAATTATTAATTTTTAAAAATCAACACAAGTTTAGAAATTAAATTAGTTTAAAAAGTGAAATTGAATCTTTTTAATCATTTTATAAATCCAAGAGCTAAATTGACCCAAAAGGTCAAATTTGACCTTTTTGACCCTATTGAACAAGTTCAACAACCAAATTGAAATTTATTTCAAAAATAAATTAGGATAATTAAGGAAGTGATAGGCAATTTAAAATAAAATATTAGACTAATAAACTAGATCGATTAAAGTAAACTTCAATGACTATAGGAAATTGAAATAATTATAATAAAAAAGAATAAATATATGAATAACAACAAAATAAACAAAAATATTAATTTGGAATTCATTTAATAAATTGGGAACTCCTAATTAGTATCTCCGTCCTAAATGTTTTTATAGATTATCGAAAGTACCTTAATTACTAGTAAAAGGAACGAATACAACAACACATTAAACAAAGTTATATCAGATAATTAGTATTAACCGAATATATAATTCAACCTCTGAATTTTGATATAAAAAAAAAGTCTTACGGCACCCTGAATTTATGAATTAAAATATTAAATCAAGGGGTATTATAAATTTTTTATGAAAAATATAGAGGTAAATTTATGTATTTAGCCCAGATAAATAGTTGAAAAATGTAAAAATTATTATTGCAAAAATGATACGAGTGAATGCTCCAGTATGCGTAATCATAATTTATTAGACCTAATTAAGTGTAATTTGGTGTTTAATTTATTAGATGCAGAATAAATTGTAAGTTTGGTGAGTGTTGTGAAGTCAAATTTGGCAGCTGATGCCAGTTCGGAAGAAGGTTAATTACTTACCATTCATACCCAAGCAGAGAAGCACACTGACTCCACTAAATGACAAACTTTAGAATGCAGTTGTTCTTTTCAAAAGCTCATGTCTATGTTAGCTCCAAGAACTCAGAAACATAATGAGTGCCCACAAAAATCCAAGATTGGCAAATTATTTGAATAGACCATTTTATTAAAGAAAGCACAAACTACTTTTGGATTAATAATTTAATGATGGGATATAGTTCATTTTATTAAAAATTTACTCATTATGAAATTTTAAAAACATCTATTATAAACTCTCGGAACAATAGAGTATAAAGATTCGTTATCTTTTCAAATGTATTTTTTGAAAATTAAATACAATATCCTGAAATTGAGAACAACCCTTTATTAATTGTAAAATTGAATTTCAATTTACATATTTGGGCAAAAGATAGAAAAAATCTGTTGAATCATAAATAAAGAAATAAAGAAATGGATAACTGAGTGTCATGGCAAAATCAGTATAGGATAACACATCTTTGTCACTGGCTTGTAGAGATTTGAATTGAATATGAAAAAAGCAGGCCCAAATCAAGCGCCCTGCATTATGAGGTTTCTTCCTAGCCAGAAGACAAGTCTCTTAGAAATTCTGCAACACTGTACACATACTGTATTTTTTCTCTTTTTGCACATTGAAATTTATACCTACTTCATTAATCCATAGGAACAATTAGATTCTGTTCTTAGTTGGAGATTTGAATTCAAATCTCCAACTCCTAAATCATGGTTGTTCAGTTCTCCAATTGGGAAGCTGTACAAAAATTATTAAGTACCAAAAAAGCTTGATTTTCCAGAGATGGACATTTTTTTTTCTTTTTTTTTTTTTAATAATAAGAGAGCAAAACTCAAAGAAAACTATTAGAAAAAAAAAATTATAAGCCACGTCACGTACTTTGGAAAAAATGTAGTTGGCTTTCCAATCATTTCATCTATGGTTTTCATGGATCAATCATTGCTAAAACAAAAAAAAAATGTGCTAATTAGCAATGCAATAATGAACTTTTTCTATGAAACCATTTGGCATGTATATGTGGACATTACGTATATCTAAAAATTTGCAAAATTTCATTTTAATTTTATTTTTTAAATAATTAAATTTAAACTTAAAAATAAATATTTATTAAAATCTTGAATATAATTTTTGTTTCTAACTAAATTTCACTTTGCATTGATATTACATGACCGACCCAAATAGTTTGGAAGTAAGGTTTTAGTTGTTTTAAATTAAAAAAAATATTTGAAAAAAATAAAAGAATTGTTGCAGAAATTGCACTCTATGCCCAATTACAGAAACAATATTAGTATAAAACACCAAAATTCTAAATGAAAGCATTGAAGCATATATGTGACAGAAAAAAGAACTTACAAACGAAAATGGCGTTTGTGAGGTTTCCCATTTATCTGATAGAGAGAGGCCTGCATGACTCCCCTCATGCCAAGTAAGAAATCTGCCAATTTCTTTGACAAGCTTCTTATATGGCATTCAGGGAGCCAGGCAGATATATATGCAATTTCAGATGCATAAAACGCCTGAACCTGGAAAGTTGATCAAAATATTTTCATTTTACTAATCAAAGATCATATATTTGAGGTGCAGGAATTGCGAAAGAACTTACAGTTGGATTACAAGTAAGGGAAATGTCTCTCTTCTTTTCTCTGTCTTTCACTGGAAGGAAGGAAAGGATATAGAAGTAGAGGTATGGATTTGATGTTAAGTGGTTATAAAGGAAAAAGAGGAGAGACAAAGACAGAAGAAAGTCCATGAGAGAGAGAGAAGGCGGCAAGAGAAGGCCTTGTTGCCAATCAGAAATAGTTCCATGGATACAGCCAAAGCTGCCTGGGTTTTACAGGTAACCTTGTTTGGATTTTCTTTCATTGGTAAAGGTGATCCAGCCCACTCTCTTCTCTTACCTTTTCCCATTCTCTTTTTCTTTTTTTCAGAAAAATAAAATAATCAATGATTCTTGCTCTATTCACCATAATTCAGTACTTTCCAACCAAATTATTAATAATGAATATTTTTTTTTTACATGAATTGTTTATAATAAATTAAAATTACCCTGTAAATCCCATATGGGAGGTAATGGAATTCAAATGAGAGAGAGAGAGAGGGTAGACGAGGTCAGGTCAAAACCAGTAGATAAGACAAAGCCAGTTTTGCAGTGTGCGTTATTATTAGTTGGGAGTTTGGAGATTTTGCTTACACCAAATTCAAATTTTCTCTCTTAGAATTAATTAAAACCAATTCACCCCATGATTATAATTATTAGTGCCAGCTTCATCTTATATGTTATTTTCTGTGTCACCTCATGAGTTGGATAAATTTAAAATACTTTCTGTCAAAAATTTTCTTTCTTTCCTTAGTAGATTTGGAGGGAAAACACAATGGAAAAGGATCAATGTGTTGGAAAGAAATAGCAAGCACTGCTCTTATGCAAATACCAATATTCAGCCAAATATATAAATATACCTATAATTTTTTTTTTTCTTAAAAAAAGGTTAACTATAAATTTAGTGTTTGGAGTTTTCAAAATTTTTAATTTTAAAATCTGAATGAAAAATTTGTACACTCGGATGTTTAAATTAAAAATTTTTAATTAAGTGTTTATTGTCATGCGTCGGATTAAATTTGTGATTAGGATGAGTAGAGCCCACAAAACAACTGTATCTTTGCTGATTAGGCTCCAAATAAGTAAGCCATCAAAGCCTCATGTGCTAAGCACATGCCATGGGCACTTGAAATGACTAGACTGCCTGTCTTATTCATCAACTTAATAGGTGGAAGAGATCAACATAACTCATAAAAAGCACGGGTCAAACATTTAACTCATTGCAATAATCATTTTCTAAACCTACAACTCATCAACAAATCTATAATTCGTTAATCAAGAAAAAGAAATTCACAAACTAATCAAAATAAAAATCAAAGAACATAATTACAGAGATTTGTGTAAAAATTCATTCAATTAACTTTTTGTTTATTTTGTCTTTTCAATAAATTTTTATTATTATTTATAAATGTTAGAAAACTAAAAAAAAAAGTTACCTAATTCCATTCTAAATTAGAAATAAATAATAACCGGATAATTTTAGAATTATCTTTGAAATTGTGTAAGAGCAGTTTGATTTCAATTTTACTCTTTTTTATAATTAAAATAGGTCATTTCAAAATTGAAATCGATGTGTGGTTGTGTATTTCCCTATGGTTTGATATGATGAAAGAGAAAAAATGAATTTATTTTTCTTTATTTGGAAATAGTAAAATTTTAGAGTAAAAAAATATTATTAAAAAAAGACAATTATACTTTTAAATAATGAAGTATTTAGAAAAATGTTAAATTTTATTAATTAATTTAGATTATTTGAACAATTCAATAAATATACGTGAAATTAATTTTTTTTTTCCATTATTTTCTCTCAAAATTGGAGATGTTTAAAATATGTGGGCTAAATGGAGAATAATCAAAACGGTATTTATTTTGATATTTTCTCTCTGTTTCAAATAAGTAAAAATTCTTTTTAAAAATATTTTTCAGAATTATTTACTTATTTAAAAAAAAAAACAAATACTCTTCAACGAGCAAAGAGACTTTTATTTCACTGAGCTTATACAATAGAATAATGAATCAAATAATGAAATAATAAAAATATTTATTTTTCTTTCTAAGGAATGAATCTAAATAGCAACATTAATTTATTGTTTAATGAAAACTCAAAAATTGCAAAACGACGATCCTTTTCCATGGCAAAATTGCATGATCGAGCTGACCTCACTGCCATTTCAGGTCTCGATTGTTGAAGTAGAAGTAACTCTTTTCATCTGAAAGATTTGATGCAACAGACACTGGAGAAAACCCAGAATAGCTCTTTTCTATCTTTGTCAAGCATATATCAAAGCTGCACTTCCAAAGTTCATTTTTCTGGACAAATGGTTGTGAGATATATTCGTCCAATGGCATCCACTGCACCAAAAAAGCAAGTAACAATTTATATATGGTAAAAATGTAGTATTAGAAATTTAAGTCCAATCAAACGCAATTGTTTTGGAAAATATGCTTAAGTACCTGGGCTGCCTCTATCTCTAACTCCTGCTTCTGAATGTCGAAGGAGAGGGGTTGCAGTAGACATAGAAAGGAAATATCTGACTTTCCAAATAATGATTTATGGCTTTGCCTATAATTCATATAAAAGGTTAGGCAACTGTAATTTCCAGAAACAAGAATTTCTCCCGTAATACCCAGACTGAGTTTTTAAAAAAAAAAAAAAATTAAATTATTTATATTTTATCATTTTCTTTTTTAGTGTACGGTCAGAAATATCTTCATTTTTATTTATTAGTTTAGTTCATGGATAAAACTTTGGCCCGGTCTAAGCTTCTGTTCCAGGAGTTAATAGACAATAAGAAGATTCTAAAGTTTTTGCACACACAGTGAAATGAGAAACTGAGAATGGACATTTTAGAAGAATGTTTTTGACAATTACAAAACATTATGGTATATGAACACAAGGGATCTATGGTTCTATTATTTACATTGGTTTGACCTATGGATGGGTGCATAAGCCAAGTCCAGACAAGTCTAATCCATGAAGATATTGTCAAATCACTACCCCACTTAGCATGGACACGTACTAGCAAAAGTAAGGGCAATGGTAAATCAGAATAAGGACTTCATTTAGTAAAAGAAGAAGATGACTATAAAATAGTCTAGTAGAACGCATACCTGAATGCTAATATTTCTACAAATTCGGTATCAATCTGTTGGCAAAAAATTAAAAAAAAATTAAATTAAATTTCCAGCTTAAGTTGAGTTGCAAGTTATATACAGTAACTTACATTTGTCTCTTCCTTAACTTCTCTTATTGCAGCTTCACAGATGTCTTCTCCCTGGAAATTACGTAACCCTATAAATTGTGTGATCTTCCAGGATGCAAAATAAAAAGAATAACGTACCTCATCAACAACTCCAGTGGGAAACTTCCATACACCCATCTTTTGAAATATTCCGTTCTTTTCTCGGACCACTAGTACCTTCAAATAGAAATTTTAAATGCATATATAATTTACAGAAAGAACTCAAGAGCTACTAAGAAATTTTCCCACAGAACCTTTCAACTTCAAAGCAGAAGGTTAGAATGATTTATACCTCTCTGTTTTGATTCATGACAAATGCACCTACACCCACACGGTGACTGGCATTTGCCGGAATAGTATGAGTGCTCTCTGGGATCCAGGAGACAAGCATCAAGTAGTTTGGCTCTGCATGATGATACCAGAACCCTTCCTGTGAATAAAATTGCACAATCAAATATTAGCAGAAAAGAAAAGGCAAAACTTGGACAATCTACAGAAGTTAATGATTTATATTGCTAATTCTGGAAATCACCTTAACAACATCTTCTATGAGATTGGCCATTTCAATGGGAACTTTGATCCAGATGCCTCTCTTACCCTGCATATGTTTTTTCAAATCCAAACATTATAGATAGATAATAACAGCAGACCAATCTAAAGTGATATTTGTATTTTGGAATGAAACCTGCTTTCTCCATTCAGCAATTGAAGCTTTAAGCATTAAAGCAAGGACTTCCTTGCTCATAGGCTCACTCAATTCCACAATAACACCTTCAAGTTCATCATTGATTGCAGCAAGTAGCTTAATTTCTTGCACTCCATCTTCAGCTAGGACTTTCTCCATGTGAGTAAAGAACTTAAGGAAGCTGAAACTGAAACTGACCCGGAATTGAGAGAAACGATGTACGAATAAGCGTCAATTATGATGAGAAATAAATCTCATATTTAATAATAACGAAATAACATATTGGGTTTAGCATAAATCAATCGACATTTGACAACCAGATATGGCCTGATCGGGAGATTTCGAGTTCTTGTAGTGCATCGGATTATTTGGGCCCTTCAGCCTCAATTAATAAAAAAAATATCAATTAAGATTTTTTTTTTTTTTGGCAAATTATCGATATCTAGATCTTATTATTAGAGGATAAAAATATCCTTTGCCTCCCTCTTATTTTGAAAAAAAAAAAATATTTTTCTAACAACATTGAGATTTGAAGTTGGCCTAAGAAAAATTTTGAAATACTCCAACCATTTTGCCACCCTCTATTTTTTCTTAATGTTTTCTTTATAAATTTTTATAGTAGTTTGTCATCCTCTGTTTTAGATCCAGCTTCGTCTTTGACTAAGAACTGCCTGATCTCACTTAAGAGTATAGTCACAGTTAAAATTTATTATTCTCTCTGTGAATGAATTTAGTTGATATCGAACTGAAAGCTCTTTTTATATGTTCTGCTTATATTATCAACCGAGTCATAACCTATAATTTTAACTATCACAACTTTAATCTTCTAAAAAAAGTAAAAATAAAAAATAAAAAAACTATCCTATATATTAGAAAACAAAAAACAAAGCAGAAAATTTAGACAAAATTTGTCATAATGACTAATTAAAATCTCTACATTCAAAACAATTCAACAAGCTATATTAGTCAAGTCAAAGAAAACCTTTTAAAATTTTGAAAAATATCACTTTCATCGATGTACTTGCTAATAAAGACAATACAAAAATATCAAAATAAAACGACGACGCATATGCACGTACCTCCCACAGAATGAGTGTTTAACTTTTAAATAGTGATTTTATCATTAAATATTATCAAATAATCAAAGTACTAAAGTAATTTTTCTTTCAACCTCGAGAAAATTATGAGTATTTTAAAATTAGCGAGAAAATTTTATAAAAAGAGCCATTCAAGAAAGGAAAATTTATATTACCAGACTGCATAACAACAAGTGAAAAAGCAAAGAATGATAAAAAAGAATACCAGTTGAAGGTGGAAGTGTTGGTCTTTGAATCAGAGGCAACAGAACTAAGAGAATTGGCTATAACTGCAACTCGAGGGAGAGATTGTGGTTCTTGATTTAGGTAGCAAACGCCTAAAACAAATCCAAACATATTTATAGCCAGTACTTGAAGAATTGAATTGATAAAAAAAAAAAAAAAAGGGAAATATCACCGTAATTAAGTAAAGAATGGTTCATTTTTAATTAGCATATATCGTAGGTTTTGGGTTTGCGACTTTGAATTTTTCTTTTTTTTTTTTTTTTTTTTTTTTTCCCTTTTTCTAATAGTTATTCACATCAAACATTTCGGGTACTTTGCATGGAGATTTCGAGTAGAAAAACTAAATTGACGAGCACGCAGAATCCAATAATATATTATTATTTATTATTTATGAAAAGTGTTAAATAATAATAGCGGTCTCTCTTTCTCTTGATTTTATTTTTCAGGTAATCGGTGAGCATCTTCTTCCAGTAGACAATAGTCCATTTTGAATTTCTCATCTTGACTGTTAATCTCAATACGTTCTTATCAATAAATCTTGATTGCATTTAGTATCTCCGTATCAGGATATTTTCTATTTTGGTTTGGGTTCATCGTTGTTTTCGAACAATGAGAAATACAAAGTGTAGTCCTGATTATTTTTGGGTGAAAGATTTTGAATCTTCAAGCACGAGCAATGATATTTTATAATTGGAGCTTGATAATGTGGTATATTCCATTATTAATGTTTGATATTTTAAACTCTTCTATGAGCGTCAAGTGCAGCACACTATAAGAAAATTCAAAATTATTGATAAAAATTTTTTATCAGTATTTAGGTATAAATTACCGGCAAAATTTTTAAATTTAAAATAAAAAATTATTGCTTAATATTACTATTGAATAAGCGACAAATCAGCAATAAAATTTCATGACAAATGTGGATTTTGCCAGTAAAAATGATGCTATAGATATGCTCATATTTTCAAAATTTACCATCAAATTAGAAAAAATTTATCAATATAATTACTGATAAATTAGCGATGAATTTTTTAAAATTCAAAATTTTAGGTGGAAAACAAAGCAGTAAATAATGAAATTTAGCGACAAATTACCAATAAATTAATGACAAAATATTTTTCTCTTTAATTTATTGGTATTTAGTGACATATTAGTGATAAAATTTAAAAAATTAAAATTTTACGCGGCATAAATTTTACCATCAAAATATAGCAACAAAAATTTTATCCCTAGATGCAGAAAGTTTGTCTTTAAAGACCAATTTCCTTCCTCTTCTCTCATTACTCCTTTTTTTTTCTTCTTCTTCTTCTTCTTTGTATTTTTTTTTATTAATTTTTCTTTATTTAGTTTAGCTATTAAAGTTTGATTAATATAATTGTTAAAATACAATTACTTTATTAATTTAAAAACCAATAACATAAAACTATGACAAAATACCAACAAAATCAATTTATTTTATTTAAACATGCATTAAAATTAATGACAAATCACCAATAAAAAAAATTATATTTTTAAATTTTCATAATTAATTTAATGACAAAATTAACGATAAAATAGCGAAAAAAATTTTTCTGACAAAATTTATGTAATTTTTACAACAACATTAGCAACAAAATAAATAAATAAATTTAGCGACAATGAGTTTACCAACAAAAAAGTTTTGTTGCTATTTTGTCCATAATACTTAATTAGCGACAAAAAATAAGAAATTAGCAACAAAAATTTTTGTCATTAATTCCTTTTTTTTTTGTAGGGGCAGTTACTCAAGAGCAAAATTATAGACAATTTCTTTATTATTTAACTAGGTGGTTTCCAGCATTTTGTGCCACTATATAGTATATTTATTTTTGAGATATAAAATGTACATTAAATAAATTGCTAAAAAAATAAAATGCATACACTATATGGACAGCATACTTCAAATGTATCATGTGAAGCTGTGAAATTGAAAATTTTTATTTTAACTAATGAGTAAGTTATTCAAGCAATAAACTTGAAATAAGAAGGAATGCTAGTATAGTATCTATACGTGGCAAATTAAAATAGATAAAAATATTTTACCTTTATAAAATAATATAAAACTAAAAAGAGAAATAAAGGAAAAATAGAGAGAATGAAGATGAATACGAGTGTGTTTTCCTTGTTGATGAGAAGCCACATATATAGAGGTACATAATTGGAACTTCAATAGAGTCCTATGCAAATTAAGAAGATAAAATTCGTAGTAATCAGGAATACAAACTTTTAAGTCATATAGGACATTCATTTATTTCATAACACTCCTATGAATGTCCATTCTTCAAACAATATGTCTCATTAAAACTTCACTAAGAAAAATCCTATAAAAAAAAAATCTTAATGAAGTACAAAGAGTACGTTATTCTTTTTTTAAATACGCGTTAAAATATTGTATCATTAAAAACATTTTCTCGAAAAACCAAGCAAGAAAAAATTTTGGTAATGGAAAAACAAATACAATGCATATTTACTCTCCCTCATGAAAATAAATCTTAAAATATTTGAGTTTATGCATTTTAATTTTGTACATCAATCTTTTAAAAATTTATGGTAGAAAGCTTGTAATAAAAAAAATTATTTTGATGAGTAAATCAACAATATCGTTGTTTGAATGATGGAACTTCAATATAATCACTTTTTTTTTTGGAGATCATGAGTGAAGAAAGTTTTGGTTGAATATAGTTTTCTTGTTTCCTCCAACATATTCTTCCTTCAAGAGAAATGTGCATATCAAGTATTATTTTCTTATAATATTATGAAATTTTTTTCTGAATAGATAGACTGCATATACTTTGAACATGTTATAATACTTTATTTCAATCAACTACATTTTCATTTTTTTTCATGAGTTACTAAAATTTTCATGGCTAAAAGAAGGATTAACAATTCTTCATTTTTTGAATGCTATAAAATAATTGTATCTCTACATATAAATGAATGACTTGTTTATGATATAACATAATGTAAATTAAATAAATAATGTGCATTTTCATAGTTAATTAAATCTAATCTTGACACGTTAGTTATAATATAACTCATATATATTGTGCCATAGAGATATAAAAATAATTATTTAACTCCTTTCAATTTCTTCATGTTAAAAAAAAAACTATATATTATAAATAAAATTTATAAAAATAGTTATATAAAGTTGTATGATTAGTAAGATACATTAGTGCATTTATTTCATTAAGAAATTATTCTTCAGAACCAATAAGTTCTTCATAATTATACTTCAGAACCAATAAGTTCTTCATAATTTCTTGAAGTTGAAAAATGTTCATTTTTTCATCAAGTGACCATACAATCATTTGCATCCATCTAAAATTATTTTAATAATTTAGCCATATATGTGAATTTATAGACAAAACTTTATTTATGAAATGCTAGATTTTCAGGACAATATGAAACTTTATATTCCCAATGTCTTTATTCTCAAACTCTTTTCTTAAGGATTATAATCTTTGAAAGCTCTTTAGAAATTTCAATAATGTTTATGAATTATGATCAAATAATGATAATTTTATATTAAAATATCGCTTTAAAAATTCATGAACATATAATAATATTATTATTGTATTCTTTCAACAAATATTCACCAATCAATAGTATTATAAATGCAATATAATAATAAAATGTTATAATATTTTCTTAGCCATAAGCATCATCAATGCGATTATATTACATGTATTCAGATTTCTTTAAGCTATATAGAAATATTTAATATATTTTTTGGGGTCTCGATTTGCTTTCTTCAAGCATGTTCCATATTTCATGGATATCGTTATCAACTAATCTATATATAATGTTATATAATTTGATTAAATAAGTTTATCGAGAATTTAATTTTATACTTCAAACAATTAAAATCTTTTAGAGATTTTCATATAAATATGTACATCAAGTTAACTATATATATAGGTAGTCATTAATTCATTTGACACGTTTCAAGTTTTCATAAATTATTAGACTAATCAAATATCAAATTATAATTGCATTTACCATATGAGGATATTTGTCCTCATAATCAACATCAGTTCCTTGAAAAAAATTTATACAACAGGTTTGCTTTCTGTCTCATGATCCCATTTGAATTTTGCACAAATATATATATATATATATATATATATATATATATATATATATATATATATATGTATTCTACTGGCCTGATATCTCTTTATGCACATATTAAATTATGAAAATTTATTTTTCAAGAAAATTAAATACTATATACGCCGTTCTCTTTTGGCTAATCAATTTTACATTTACGTTCTCCAATAGACATTACTCAAGATCTTTTTTTTCACAATATCAAGCGTTATATTATGTATATACAAAAATACACTAATGTTTATTTTTATATCAGTTTAACCTTTGTCTAAACATCATATATTTTATTGAGATATCATTATTTTTAATGATTTAGATACTTAAGTTTCTTATAGAAACTCATTATTAATGTCGAAACTTCTTCCATGGTTTACTCTTCTAAAGCTTGATCTTATTGAATATTTGCTCCTTTTCTTTTTTTTTTAAGATATTTATCATTGAAATCGATTGGTCTACCACGATTCAAGCATGCCTTAGACTCATTAGCATAAACAATTTGTCATTCAGGGACTTTAATTCTAATACGAGCATTTGCACTAATATGTGAGATGTAGTTATCTCCTTCTAGATTAGTAAATATATTTGGCAACTAATTTATAATAAATGAGCTATCTTTTATTTTTTTTTAAATCACATTGCCCTGTATGAGGATCAAAATATAATAATGATAACTCTTTTTCAACTAATTGATTTTGGCTATTTATTTTTTTCTCCCTAATGTTGAGATTCATAACAATTAGAAAATTTGATATATATAACTTTCTTATTTGAAAGTTTCAAATATTGAAATGTAGATCATAGTCAACATATATTTTCAACCTCTTTTTGAGGACTCATTTTAATGCATTATGGCGAAGCAATTAAAACATATAATGCACATTTGAAAATTTATTGATAGGTAAAATTTAATTATTGATCTAAAATTAATTATAAAAGGGAGAAAGTATAATAATGTATTGATCTGATATGAGTAAATATTATTACATATAATAACATGTCTTTCTAGGAAACTAGAGAGCTTTGTTTTCATAATAATTGTCTTGTAATTAATTGCAATCATTTAATAAATGATTATATTAAATCATTTTGAGCAAGTTGCCCTAAAATTATTTGAATTAATACATGTCATAATTATTAAATGTCTAATGTGTAAATTCACTATCATTATCAAGATAAATTGTATTGATAGCATTAAAAATTATGTGCTTAATCAAATTATTTGTGCAAATAATCTTGTAAACTTCAGGATAGTATTTGCAAACTTCAGGTTGTAAATTAATAACATGTAACTATTTTTTAGATACATCCATAAAACATTTAAATGATTCAAATAGTAAATTTACCCTAATAAATTTTGTGAAAATATGTGAAAATCAAACTATGTATATGGATGGAGGAAATATTGTACTCTTTCCGTCCCATTTTATTTACTTGTTATTTTTTTTATATTTTAAAATATTTACAAAGTTTTTAAATTTAGATATATAAATAATTATTTTTCTCGTAATAACTTTTATGATCGTTCATTAAATAAAATTTTTTTATTAATATCTTAATTAATGAGTTAAAGGGAAAAAAGAGCAAAAAAAAGCTTTTGTGTTATTTTGATGACTAAATTCTTAATATGCGTATTTTGGCAAGCCATATTGATGAATGTAATTTTTGAATGATAATTTAATGATGTCTGCTTTTCTTTTTACATTAGCTTCTACAATACAATTTTGTTAGTAACTGCTAAAAACATAATCTGATCATAAAAGCTAGAATATTGTAGACTCTTAAATAACTTTAAATGATTTTTAATGACCCTTTGACTAAACTTTCATTTAAGCGTTACAAGTTTTAAATGTTGTTCGGTATTTTCATTCGGTCTTATTATACTATTAGGTATTCTGATATCTTTATTCGGGACGTGCCGAATAAATTATTAGTTCATCACATATAAATAAAATGGGACAGAAGGAGTACAATATCATTTAACAAGCATCGGTTACCGTATAGTGTTTCAACTCTTTTTGTGCATCCGAAAATTCTTAAAGAAAATAAGAATGTAAATATGTTTCTTAAAGAAAATAAGAATGAAAATATATAATGATAAACACTAATTTAATAGCAAAGTTTGAATATAATCCTTCTAGAAAATATAATATAAGATGCATAGATACTCACATAAAAACAATTCATCCCAAGAAAAGTATCCAATCTCAAAATTGAAGTTTTCAATTATTGTAGAGCCATTAACCAGTCTGCGGTTTGAATTTTTCTCTTTTACTGGTTAGTAATGCCATCACGTCCTGATTAATCAAATTAAATATATTTATAATCATATCTTGGTGTCACAAGCGATCATAAATTGATCTGAATATTGTTTTAAAGCTATTGCCTCTAGATCTGTTCTGTGCATATCACTTTGACTTTTCCATGAATAATTATTGTGTTAAACCAAATCATATATATATATTACATTCATTTGTAGGTTGTCGTTTTTGTGGAGAAACAAAAAATAATGAAGATTTTTCATTCTTTTATTTCTCTTTTGTTTCTCTTCTCCATTTTCTCTTCTTTGCAGAGTCCCATAAAAGCAGTCAAGAAGGCAAGAATTACTTCATTCGATGATCCTAAGTTCTTTTTTAGGTCCATTTGATTATTTAGTCTGCATTTGCTTATAATGTACCTTTCTACTACTAAATTTGTGTGCATTTTGGTGTCCAGTCTTATGTTGTGTACTTAGGGAGGAATACGCATGAATCTGAACCTTCTTCTACACTGGATGCTAATAAAATTGCTGATTCCTACTACGAATTACTGGGTTCATGCATGAAAAGGTGATTGTGTGATTGCTAATATACTGTTATCAATTTTCATTTTCTGTTGTATTATCGCTTAATCCATTGCTACTGATGAAATATGTAGTAAGCAGAAGGCAAGAACAGCAATATTTTATTCCTATACAAGTTATTTCAATGGCTTTGCTGCTACACTGGAAGATGAAGAAGTTGATGAAATCTCAAGTATGAAAAAAGAATGACATATTATTACATATATTGTACTGTTGTCTATACAAATTTATTATAGTAATTGTGAATCGTGTTACTTTAGAACGCCCAGAAGTCCTATCAGTTTTTCCTAATGAAGCGAATGAATTACATACGACAAGGTCATGGGAGTTTCTTGGACTGGAGAGAAATGGACAAATTCCAGCTGATTCCCTCTGGCTAAAAGCAAGATTTGGTGAAGATATAATTATTGCAAACCTTGACACTGGTAAATACACTTGTATTGTAGTATATTACTTTGGTTTAGTGATGTTAGAATTATACAAGTATTAATTAATCAACTGAAAAGTTTCTGTGTTCTCTCTATTTTTTTTAATGCATATATTGCATACAGGCGCCTGGCCAGAATCAGAAAGCTTCAATGATGAAGAGATGGGACCTATTCCATCAAAATGGAAAGGACATTGCGAAACAAACGATGGAGTTAAATGCAACAAAAAGCTTATTGGTGCAAGATATTTCAACAAGGGCTTTGAAGCTGCGATAGGCAGTCCTCTTAATTCATCCTTCAACACCGCACGAGATCTTGATGGCCATGGTACACATACTTTATCTACAGCTGGTGGGCGGTTCGTTTCAGGTGCAAACCTTTTCGGATCAGCCAATGGGACAATAAAAGGAGGATTGCCTAATGCTCGAGTTGCTTCATACAAAGTTTGTTGGCCATCTTGCTTTGATGCTGATATATTGGCTGCTTTCGACGCAGCAATTCAAGATGGAGTTGATATATTAACTGTTTCGCTTGGAAGTCGACCTCGCGATTATTTTGGTCATGGAATTTCAATTGGGTCTTTTCATGCTGTTAGAAATGGGGTTCTTGTAGTTTGTTCTGCTGGAAATTCTGGACCACAACCTGCAAGTGTTTCAAATGTTGCTCCTTGGATTTTAACTGTTGCTGCTAGTTCCATTGACCGTAATTTTCCATCTAATGTCATTCTTGGAAACAACAGGCTATTCAAGGTTTGGTTCAGCAAATGTCATTGACAACAGGAATCACATTGCCAAACCAGTATTAGATATGTACTTAAATAACAGAATTTCTTTTTATCTTTAAGCAGGGCCTCAGTTTCAATACTAATACCTTACCAGCTCGAAAGTATCATCCCTTGGTCTACTCCGTGGATGCTAAAAATTCCAATGTCTCTACTAGTGATGCGTAAGCAGATTACTCCTGTATACACTCAGACTGCTGAGCTACTATTGATTAGGCTAATTCTTATATCTTTTGTGCTTGACAGACAATTTTGCTCTCCTGGATCCCTTGATCCAACAAAGATAAAAGGGAAAATAGTGTACTGTATTCGCAATCTGGACCCAGAAGTGGAGCCAGATGTGGAGAAAGGCTGGGTGGTTGCTCAGGCTGGTGGTATTGGAATGATCCTTGCCAGTCAATTTGATTTTCAAACGATTATTCCATGGCCACACTTCCTTCCTACTTCAATTGTGTCTGCAACTGATGGCCTTTCCATTTTAGCTTATATATACAATTCAAGGTACGTAAGCTCTTTCAGCTAATTACTCCAATCAATAGGTCCCATTTGGAAAAGAAAAAAGCAAAATCAAGTAGAGGAATTGAATTCTATTACCCTTATCCACTTTTTTTTGGCTTTTGCAGGTTCCCAGTAGCATATATAAGTGGTGAAACAGAAGTTGGAGAAGTGGCTGCTCCTATTATGGCTTCATTTTCGTCTCCTGGACCAAATGCAATAACTCCAGAGATTCTCAAGGTAGCATTACATTTACTTACATCCGGTGAATGGGACCATCCATACGCCAAACCAATAAATATTAAATAATAAATAGCAATATCTGATTTTTGGATTGAAAAAAAAAAAAAAATTTAGCCTGATATTACTGCACCTGGAGTTGATATAATAGCTGCCTATTCAAAAGCATCAGGACCTTCTTCTTTGGAAGTAGAACAACGTCAAGTTCCATTTAATATAATATCTGGAACTTCAATGGCTTGTCCCCATGTTGCTGGAATTGCTGGTCTGCTTAAAACTATGCATCCTGATTGGAGTCCCGCTGCTATTAAGTCTGCTATCATGACCACAGGTACATACTTCCCCTTGTAATTGTTTCATAGCAATTAGGATATCATTTGAAACTATTACTACTTGTTTATGAATTAATCTTTACTCAATTAGTATGTTTCTCCCTTTTTACAAAAATATAACTAAGACATAACTAGGGCTAAGGTAGTGAGCCTTAAACAAAAAAAAAAAAAAAATCCAATGCTAAGCAATATATGGTAAATTAAACTGAATGCAATCGAAATGATTGATTTGATTTTAAAAGAAGTTTAATTGGGCTTTAATTTTTATAAAGAAAAATTTAAAAATTCTTTTTGGTTCAGTTTGATTATTACTATATAAAATTTAATAACTTAAAATGAGAAGAACCAAATTGATTTAACTTAAAAGTTAAGTTAAATTGAAAAATTGAGTCGATTTTGAATTCTATAAATAATTTTTAATTCATATTTTATACAAAAATTTAATTTATTCAATTCATACTAATTGGACTTGATTTAAATCAAACCCACCGAAAGTTTACCCCAAAACATAATTACATCAAACTGAAATATAATTGAATACTACGCGGGCTATGCTAAATTATAAGTTTGAACACTAAAATTGATTAGTCAAAGGATTTCTTTTAGTACGAAGTCAGAAATGCCTTTATGCATATGACCAAATTTTGATTCCAAATCAGAAACAAATCATAGGTAGGTTAAAATTGAAATTAGAATAAAAAAACGTGGTCACAGATGCCCTTTTTATTAAATAATAATTTCAGCATGTCATGGATGACTAGTGCTTTTTCTTTGTTCAATCCATTGAATAAGGTTAAAGCTTCTAATACTAGAATTCTAGAATTAGACTATAAAAGAAATATTTCTCATTTTCTTTTTCATCTTTGACCTGATCAAGTCAGTCCTCCTTAACGAAAACAACTCGGGGCATTAAAAAAAATTTTCTGAATTTTCTTGATGTTTTGACTTTCAGCAAGAACTAGAAGTAACATCAAACAACCAATTTTGACCGATCTGTTTGACAAAGCAAACCCATTCAATTACGGTTCAGGACATATCCGGCCCAAACGGGCAACGGACCCAGGTTTGGTCTACGACCTAACCCCGAAAGACTACCTAAATTTTCTATGCTCTATCGGTTATAATGCCACCCAAATCTCTGCTTTTGCGGGCCAACCCTACAATTGCCTATCAAAAAACACTAATGCTAGTTTCTTGCTTGACTTTAACTACCCATCCATCACTGTCCCTAATCTCTCCGAGAAAGTCATATTGACTAGAACCCTAAAGAATGTCGGAACTCCCGGAGTATATAGGGTTCGCGTCGATGCGCCGGAGGGAATATCAGTGAAGGTTGAACCAAGTAAATTGGAGTTTAGCAAAATGAATGAAGAGAAAAGGTTTAAATTAACATTAGAGGCCAAGAAAAATGGAAGCGAAGATTATGTATTTGGAAGGTTTGATTGGTCAGATGGGATCCACAATGTAAGGAGTCCTATAGTGGTAGGAAGGAAGAAAATTTAAATTAATTTGTTTTATACATTGCTTTGAGATGAAGAAATTATTTGTACAACAGAATATTAAATATATAGCACATGCCAACAGTATGTATTTGTTGATTGCATCTTCATTATTTTATTCTCCATTAATGCATAAGCAGAGAAAATTAATTACTTGTTTTTACAAGCTGACAACTACATCTGGAGATTTGATTGCAAATTATACATTCAAGTTATTAATATTGTCTGCATGTAGTTTCTAATGAATTCTTTTTTATATATATAATAAATATTAATGATCATTATATATAAATAAAAATAACAACACATTTACATTTTCAAAATTAAATTACTAATTAAATAAAATGTTGGAGTAAAATTTGGTTTCTTTCCCTAAAAAGTAAAATTAAAAAAAAACGTATTTTCTTAAAAAAACAAAATTTGTTTTTAAAAATTAAAAAATATAAATTGTATTTATAAAAAAAAAAAAAGTGGAAACAATATCTAGCGTGTAATTTTCTACAAAGAATATTATCTTTTAATTCTTCTCTTTGTGAATACAATTTAAGAGTCGAAATAACTTGATTTTAAATATAATTCAATGGTAAAAAATACTTGATGTACGGATTTTGAAAAATTCAATAGTCGAAGAGATTTGATCTTAAATTGAAGTTCAAAGTACTTTAATTCTTTCAAATTGGAGGAGACTTTTTATAGTCTTGATTTTGACAAAGTTTTGAGGCTTTTTTTATGTGTTTGTACCTTATGTGAATAGATACCTCGTATTTATAGAGATTTGAGGTAGTCTTTTGTCAAATATATAATTTTATTGGTCAACTTGGCAAACTCTTATTGTCTGCTGTAATATCACCTATCTTGTATAAATACCTGATTTATCCTCTAAGTATTTAATTTAAAAATATATTTATTTATTTAATTTATCATGCGTGAAATCTATTGAAATTATTTCAATATTATTAGTACATAAATTATTATTATTATTATTATTTCAAAATATTTGCCTATTTATCTTATTTAAAATAGTACAATTGCACCATATGTTTGCAATTATTCGTATTATTATAGTGAAGTTTAATTATTTCCAGGTCCAGTTAAAAAAAAAAAAAAAAAGGTTTCTCCAACTCTTTTGTTCTTTATAAAATGAGTGAGGGAAGCAAACTAGCTGTTGTTGGGTTACCTAAACCTTTTCCATTAATCAATTTATGCTTTCCCTAACGGTAAATAAACAACACAAAAGATGAATGCTCAAACACATTCACTGCTAATTATGCTTATTTTTGTATTGGTGGTTAAATATTGTTTTTTCCGTTAATTGCTAATCAAATGTACATGTTTGTAATTATATGGAATTTAGGATTGTCTAAAAGAATTAATATACTGTTTAATCTCCCATTATATTCAAATATATATATTATTAAGGAATTAGGATTTTTTTATGTATAAAATCTAATTATAGTACGATCTTTTAATTTTATTTAGGTTATACTATTTAATTCTTCTGACGAATGATGAATTTAATAGAAAAATATAAGAATTATAATTAAATTCTCAAAATAAGATTCTGACCGGTAGATTTTACTAGTAAAAGAGAAGTTCCTCGAACTAGTTTATTCTTTATAGTATGAAAAGTGATATGCAAACTCACTCTTTGTAACACTCTGGGCGAATTCCATATCTGCGAAATATAAGGTGAAAATGATGTATGTTATGATAAGCAAATTTTAAACTAGTAAGACACTTTTTAGGCTATAAAGAGGTTCTAATTCAGAAATAAATATGCGTGGACTGAGCGTAAAACGGACAATATTTTGTTAGGTGTAGGATATTATAAATTTGGTATCAAAGCCTAATTTTATCCTTCTAGTTGGTGATGGACAAACTTTAATAAGGACGCTGAGTCCCTGATGAGATGGATGAGACACTCCTAACAAGACGAGTTTTGGATATGAGAACATTTTGGTCCAGAAATAGATTTGTGACGCGTTTTGCTACGAGAAGATTCTAGTCCAAGAGTAAAATCGTGCGGACAATATCTTATTAAGTTTAGAATGTTACCCTATTAGTTACATAAACCTTTTTCTTTTAGTTAATTTCTTGCTTCACCTAACAGTAACTAGACAACACAAAAGCCTAATGCTAGCTCAAACACATTCACTACTAATTATGCTAAATGATAACACATGATAAAATTCTACATCCCCAATTAATTAACCTCTCTCTCTTTTTCTCTCTATCTCTCCACATACCTTTCCTTCCAATCAAAGGCTTATAGCAATATATAAGCCAAAACCCATTGCTCATCTCTAACCTCTCTCTCTCTCTCTCTCTTCCCAGAGAAAAATGGCATCAGTTTGCATATCAAACTGTGTCAACGATACGCGAGACCCGCGTGTGCCCGTACGCGCCAGCTATGTGAACCTCTACAAGTGGCCGGAATCCGATGCAGAGTTCATAAAGACCGTCCGCCGCGTAGGGCAAGGCTTGCATGGCCAGCCTAGGGTGGTGGACAGTATCTCCTGCAGGCAGATGTATCTTAGGAGCTATACATTTTCAAGAAAAGAAACTGTGCCTGAGAAGACAAAGAAATGCTTTGGTAGAGTGAAAGAGAAAGTGACTAATCATGGAAAGAAGAGAAAGGAAAAGGGAAAGAAAAGAAAGTGTTTGGTATTTAGGAAAGTGAAAGAATTTTCTTGTGGTGCCTTGTTTAGGATCTTTCATAAGTTGTTATCCTGTGGTGCTAGTGTAGATGTGGCTAATTGATCATCAACATGGTTTTTCATTAGTTTCTTGGATTCTCATCATTTTCTTCTTGTTTATTTAGTTATATATGTTTTAAAGCATGTTTATGTTTCTTTTTTTCTTTAAACAATATATAAATATGGTATGTGATGAATTAATTGTGTAAGGAAGATATATATATATATATATATGGCAGAGGGTTGTCTATTTGCATATTTTTGTTGGACCTATTTTTCAGTTATTCACTTCATCTTCTTGCAAGCGATATTAACAAATAATTAGCTATTTCAGCTTTTTAAATACATATATATTTTTCCTTTTCCCCCCCTTTTTTTTCTCTAGTTGTTCTATAATCTAAAACATGAAATTGGACTATAAGTTATAACCTAATGATAAGTGCTGACAATAAACTTATATTCGAACTTTTCCCCCCGATATTTAATAAAAAAAATTAATAAATTATTTCATTTAACCAGGCAAATGATGAAAAAAAATATTATTTAATATCACTAAATTATAGTTCAAGTTGAATTAATATTAAGTTTGGTAAGTTATGATGATTATATATGTAATATTTTAATACTCAAACTGTATTAAGGCCTAATACATTTTTTTAAAAATAAATATGCAATATTTATCATATTTAGACAGGTAGAATTCTTTTTTTTCTGGTTTATAAACAAACAAGGAGATACACATATTCTTCTTTTTCCTCACTGGCATTTGGTGAGTGAACCGTGAGTTTTAAAGGTTGCACAGTTAAAAGGAATGCAGTAGGTGGTTGAGCTAATTTTTCCTGCTCTTAAATCTTTTTTTGACCAAAGGAATGATAATTCATGGTCTATTATTAGACTGATCAAGAAAATGTTATGACATACACAGCTGGCATCTTTTTATAAGCCGACGTATAATTATTATTTGATGTGCCAAACAATAATTTTTATACTATATGTTATATATCGAAGAGTCTAAAATCTAAACTGTTAATATATTTGTGAATTAACTCAGGATTCCTCAAGTATTTTTCATAACAAAAATGCCATTTTACTGAAGAGAAATGCATATAATTTTTTTTTCATATTGAAAAGAAAGGATTCAAATTCAAATTTAGTGTCGGATCGTATATGTATTGACCATTAAATTATATTTTGATGTGCCCAGAAATATATATAATTATTAAAATGTCAACAGAGAAGTGAAGAAACTACAAAAAAACCTAATGTCACGCTATCAATTAACCTTACATCTTTTTTCGCTATAAAAAGTAATGCTGCCGATACCCAATAGTTTTATAACGGTAGGGTTTCAATTTTCTTTTTATAGGTGAAATAATATTATTTGAATTTGAAGTGAATGGAGTAGAGTGTTTGTATGGGAATGGGAATGGGAATGGGACAGAGCAGAGAGTAGTCCACAGGAATGGGAAAGAATGAGATAAGGAACAATCATAACCAGCACCGAACGCATTGGCATTGCTGAAACTTGAGTTCTACGGATATCATCAATGTGCTTCCTAAATATTGTTTTCTATGGACTTAATCTTCACATTATGACATAAACCTTTGATAATGACTACCAACTTCATTTTCCACTGACCATCTCTTAATTACCACTAATTATCCTTTTTAATTTTCTTATTTCATAAAACTTTAATAAATAAAAATAACGCAGATTAAGCATGTAAAAAGAGCTATTCAGTTCAATTACCACTAAATGCATCTGTAGAGAGAGGCAAACAAGCTTAACTATGATTTGAGCCGAATTAAGTGATCCTCGATAATCGGGTTCGGATACTAGTGATTTACCAAAAAAAAACTCTTTTTAAGATGCGAATTTTAGGATTATCATGTTTTTTTTTAATAACTCTGAACTAAATTAATAAGAATTTCAGTAATTAAAATGGGTGGAATTTGGGATTTTTCATTATTGATGTCCTTAAAGTTGAAACACCATTATATTAACTAATCCAAGTAAAAGTTGATTTGGGGTATCATCATCATCACTGGCGTGACTTTTTTCTCATGATGAAGCCTTTCCTGAGGGGTTAATTTTATGAATGTTTACTAATTTGTCCTAAATTTCAGCAAAGCCACTAAAATGCACTCTTTATCATTCAAAATTAAATCTTTTAATTTGAAATAAGGAAACGTAAAAAATTATATGAAGAGAGTAGTAGTAAATAAAGAAAAGTTATTAGAGAGAGGGTGTTCAAGAGAAAGAAGCTCTAAGAAGTAGGGATTTGAGTGTAACAAATGAGAAAGCAAATGACCCTTAGATAGGTCGAGAGAGGCATGTGAAAAGCCGCCTAATTAAATGAAGCGACTCATTGAGTGCTCTCCCAAAACAATCTAAAGTCTCGAACTCCATAATAGTCGAAAATAAATCTGTGCCATCATTACTGATCATTCAAAACACAAAATAAAAATACATAATAATCAAATAAAATATAAAAATTCCTAAAAACACCCTATAAATATCATATTTGGACATAAATGATCAAATAACTTATGAGAGACTACTGTTAATATATAATAATAAAATATATTGAATAAAACAATTAGACTTCTAAAACAACTCTAACTAATAAATAATTGAAAACTCAAAATCTTTATTTTATACCAATCACTCGGACTCCATTATATATATCATAAATCCACCCCAAAAACGAGTTAATTTACAATTTACATTATCTCAAATTTTGAGAAATTAATAATTAATTAATTGAATTGGTTCCGATTAAAATAATAAATTAATCGAATAAAATTAACAGTGTGACTTGTTTATAAGATTTCTTGGTGGAAATAGCAAATTTATGGAAATATTGCCCAATGGATGGGCTCTCATTGTTATGTTATTGTAAAGATCTGTCAAGTGCAAATAATAAAAGGAATGCTACAGAGAAAGAGAAGTTTATTCAAAGACTTAACTTTATTATATAAAATAATAAATTTATATTATTAAGCAAGAAATAAATTAGTTAAGTAACTGCTAATTAGATTTGTAATTGATTAAATTTATTAAAGTATTTGAAAATAGAATTTTTTTTTAAGTGATTTCTTTTAAGAAAATTAAGGATTTTTTATTATAAAATCTTATTATAGTATTTGGTGAACTAAATAGATGTATATACACTTGATTTTATTTAATAAAGTAAGCATTTGTTTTAATTGGTACTTAAAAGAACTTACCAAACTCATTTAAGAAGTATAATGTGGTTTCTTAAATAAAATTAAGTGTGTATATATATATATATATATATATATATATATATATATAAAATCAATTTTAGCAAATCAACTAAATATTTCTTTTAAATGTATTTTAAAAGTGAGATTGTTAAATTAGTTAAAAAGTAAAATAAAATTTTTAAAAGAAAATCAAGTTTAGCTAACTAGTTTTAATAAATAAATTGTAGCAAAACTAATGATTTTTTCTAATTATCAAAGTAAATAATAAATTTAAATATAAACTAAAGAAATATAGATTTCAAAGTGATAAATAAAATTATGAAAGATTTAAATTAACTTACTTGATTTAAAATATAAATTGATGATATCTAATTAAATGAAATACAGATATAAACTAAAAATAAAAATAATAAGAATATAACACCAATATAGAGTTGAAACAAAGAACTGAAAATATATTATGTAATTTGATTATAGGTTGGGATAAATCGTATAAGTAGATTAGAGTCGGTAAATAAAAAAGAAAGACTAGTGCAGTATCCCAATTCAGGTTAGTACAATACTAACTTTTTATTTTAATTAAAATTAAATGTGTTGATTTCATCTATATTTTTATAAGATGATTTATTTTCTTAAAGAAAATATTGAAATAAAAGTTTTATGGATGTTAAAAAAAAAAAGAAATATGATTTAATATTATATGATTTTAAAATGATTCTTATCATTATATTGAAATTTTTATTTTATGAAAAAGGAGAATGTTAACCACTTATTATTTGCTATATGAGGGATGACTATAATTAAATGTTTTTAACAATGTTTATGAAATAAAGTGTTGTCAATATTATTTTAATATTGTATATGTATTAAATAGTTTAAAACTCTTATAATAGCTAATAGACATAGTTATTACCTCAAATATCGCTTCATTTATTGAAGTTGATATTATGATCGTTTGAAAACAGATATTATCACAGAACGATATATGATTGATATTACTCTTTCCATATTTAGATTGTAGATCACTCTCTCTATGATGAGCTTTTAGATAGCTCACACTTTTGTTGAGATAAAAATCACATATTGAGATTGTAGATCGCGTGTTTATATGTGTACATTAAACTCTAATAACCCTTTGAATTCAATGTATATATGTTGTTAAAACTAAAATGAAAATTGTTAAATTTCTTGAATAAATGTTTTATTGAAATGGTATTAATGTAATTCTATCATTTTTATATGGGCAACTATTGAATTTTATTTGGAGGATTTTTATTACTATTGCTACTATTAAGTGCTTGAGTTGCAAGTCAACTATAATTTTAAAGTGAGAATATATGGAAAAGTATTCCATACGAAATTTTATTTACATATATTATTAATATTGAAAAATATGAATTTACTGTTAATTATATATATATGCACTACTAAATAATTTTGCTTAGCGATATTATTTTCTATACTATCACAAGAAAATGAAAGAATAAATTAGGGAGCTATATATGTAGTTTTTGAGTATAGTATTTTTAAGTGAAATTTTGTATGATGTATAATAATATTAACAAAATAGTCATATATATATGAGCAAACACATATAGCTAAAACCTTTTTCCAAACAGACTTACGAGTTATGAAACCATTTATACTTTTGACAATATAAATGATGCTTTTTAGAAATTATATTGACTATACTATTTTATTTAGCTTAATAGAAGTTTTAGTAACTCAATTGTTTCATAAAATTAAATTAAAGTTATATTTCATATACCAAGTAAATTATTAAATGAGTATTTCTATAAAGGCATTTCTTCATTATAATTATAAGAATTAAAATGAGTTTTGCAATATATATATAAACACCTAATTTACTTTTCTACAAATTACAAATGAGTAAAATGTAAAGTTTTTAAGAGCCTTATAATATACTTAGTAGATATTTATAATTATTTAGTACTTATTAAGTATATTACATGCTATATATTATATCTTACAGTAAGATAGGGTATGACCAATTAAGTATTTTTTTTATTTTTTATTTATTATAATAATTATTTATTTATTATCGTATATCTCCTACGTTATGCATCTCGTATTTCGTATTCGTGCAACCTGTTTCTTGATATATAAAATTATCCATAAACCAAGGTAATCATTAAAATAAAAAATTAAGTATTTCTTATTTTATGGCTTCAGTTATTTGTATTTTAATTAAATTTTAATTTAATGCATTATCTTGATGAGGTATAACTAATAAATATTATCATTACAAAACATTATTTAAAAATATTAAATAACTTATTTTTTTACAATTGATATCTGGCAATTTTAAAGGCTTACACTTGGCTTTCATATAATCTTAAAACTTTTTTTGATTTTTATAAATTAATAATTGATTTAATTTAACATAATTGGTTTTTTATCTCTTTTTATCTTACACTAAGAACATTTAAATCAAACTTTTCAAACGCTTATGAATATAAATTTAAAATCTATAAAAATATCATTTCTTGTAATAAAATAAATTTATAAATATGCATTATAACTTTAATTTATTCCATATGAAAAACACATAAAGTTCATAAGCGTTAACTTAGTAATAGAGATTAATTTTAAAATATTCAAATTAATACATATTTATAAACTCAAGATCATCCATTAAGATAAAAAAAAGACACAATATATTTCATATATCATTTTTCTATATTTTATAATTAATTTATTTTCTTTATAGACACTTATTAAGATTTTAAGAATATGTATTTATAGACAAAAGACTTAAGGATTAAGTCTAGAAATTGGATTTATTTTATTTTGAAACCATATATATATATATATATATATATATTATATCATAATCAAATTGTTTACAGAAAGAACATAGTTCTTGTTTAGTTTTATACAATTCATATTTTAATGTTCTTTGTAATTTTAAATCTTGACAAATTTGTAATCTTTCTCTCTGGATTATACTTACTAATTTATATATATAATCTTCAAATCAAAAAATTTTTTACAAAGCTGACGTGAAACTCCCATATTTAAGTATTACTTTTTATTTTTTTTCTAAATTTTTAATAATTTTTCAACATTTTTATTTTTATATCTATGTATACCTATATCTAAAATTTAAAAGTTTAAATAATTAAAACTTTAATTTTTTTTTAGTTATTGAATTTAAAACTTTAAAACTTTTAAAATTTTGAATTTAAAACTTTTGAAAATTTGAATTTAAAACTTTAAAAACTTTTGAATTTTTAAATTTAGAATCTTAAAAACTTTTGAATTTTTTTCTTATAAATATACCTATATATATACCTCTTTCAATGATTATTTTTTACGATTATTTTCTTTTTATCTTTTATCATTTCTTTCAATTAGGTTTTATTTTTTTATGTATATGTTAATGTTGTTTTAAATATTTTGATTAGCAAAAAAATGACAAGTACAACTTCAATCCATATAGATTACCGCATTTTTTTCTTCTAACTATAGTAATGTTAGTTTAATTCTTTGATATTTTTTTTCATAATTTTTTAATTCTATAAAATAATCTGTATACAGAAATAAATGTATGCAGAAAAAAGAAGATACAAAATAAAGATAAGAGCAGAAAAAGGACTGATATTAATTAAATCTCATTATTTTGATAATTTATTTTTTATCTTAGTACAATTAATTTTATGATGTTCAGTATGTATGTTATAAATTTTTTTAATTTATTTGTGTAGCTTTATGCTTATAAATGAAATGTCAGCTTTTATTTATTTATTTATTTATTTATTATTATTATTATTATTATTATTATTATTATTATTATTATTATTATGCTCTTTTTTTTATTTTGCTTGATTAAAAAAAATCTAAACATTAAATTTAATAAATAGATTTAAAATAACAAAGGGAACTAATAAGATAATATATTTTAAATTAAAAAAATGCATTTCATAAATTAAAAAGATGAAATATTTTATATTTTTATCATTTAAATTTTAATTTTATTATCTAAATATTAGAAAATTATATATAATGATCATATTTTCAAATTAATATTCATTTACGATAATTATTTATATCTATATTCAATTTTAAAATTTTTTCTTAGATCATTTAATATAATTTTTTAAATTTAAAAATTAGTGCTTATTTAAAATAATTATCTATATTCATATTTGATTTTTTTTCATAAATTTTATATTTGACTATTTAACTTTTTTCATCTATTTACAATAGTTTTATATTTTTATATCCATATATTTTTATTATTATGTTTATATTTATTTACAAAAATTTTTTATATATCTATATATATATATAGTGGTTACTCTATATATCTTATATGTACCTAGTTTCATTATAACTAAAATACTGTTAATACATAAGCAATATCATTACAAGTAATTTGCTCGACAAAATCCAACACAAATTAATCAATTATATTTTTTTTATTCTAAACAAAACTTATGCTTTAATATTATATAGATAAAAAAAATTAAATGAAAACAAATATATAATGAACAGAGTTAATGTCCGAAACACGTCATAAAAAAAGAATAATAAAATAATATCAAATGCGATTATCAAAGAACTAACCAAAATCAACAAGTCTGGTTCACCATGCACCAAAAACACATTCTCATTCTCAAAGCAAAGTGCAAGTTTTTGGGAGTACTGGATATATAAAGGACATTATCATCACTACTCTTGGCAAATCCAGTGTCTGAACGGGCAGCAGATTGAGATACTTCAATCCAAAAGACCTTTCCAGCAAAATATAGATATTTTTATAGAAGATCATCATACATACTAATAAATCTGGGGAATAGTTTATAATCAGATGATAATAATAAGCACTTTGTTAAGTGCAAAGCCATCCTTATAGAAGAACATAGAACACAAGATCAAACTTATTTTGCATATATGAATAATAATTGTCTATCGGCAATACAGATCAGAATCAACAACCATATTATTCCCACTATCACCTCACCAAAGAAGATGTGCAACGTCCAATTCCTAACACAACATCCTATTCCTGTACACTGAACAATGGGCAAGTCAAAGTGCAGACTGGAGAAATGGGTCATGCAATAAGTCTCTAAGGAACATTTTTACATATGTTCAATAAAGAAGGCTATTTAGATGAAAACATTGTACCTATAAGTTAACAGCTGAGCAAGCAGATCCAACACAGAGAAGAATAGAATACAAACCAAAACAATGAAAGTTGCACCAATATTCTTGATTGCCACTATGAGGGGCAGGTTGAGGCTTAAATGGTATGGATCTAGAGTACAATAAACTCTAAAAGAGGTACAGCTCATAAATGGCTCAAGACTTGACTCACAAAAAGGTCATTTGATAAGCTTAACGAGTCTAGTTCGTTTAACAAACGAGCCTATCTCAAGCATGAGTCCAAGCTTGTAAAGGTGTAACTTTATTTTTCAAAACGACAAACTATAAATTAGCCCAAGCTCCATTTCTCAAGCTCAAATCAAGTTCAAGCTATAACTTTAACTAGCTCAAGCTCAAGCTCAAGCTCATTTATAGGCCTAAATTGTCAAGGGGATGGAAAGAGGTACTTTCATCATGCAATAGCAAACCTCCTACGGATATTCCAGGAAACCAAAGTAGACAAATAGCAACCAAAAAATACAAACAACGCTAGCTAACTCACATCATCAAGTCAGCAGCCAACGCTCAAACAGATTAGTTCTGTTAAATTGACGGCAGAATAAAAAACATGAATTCTCAATGCCAACAGCTTTGATGCTACAAGAAACAAAATCCAAACTAAGTAAAATACCAATTAGAGGAACATCTAAGTAATTCAGTAATAAAAGAATGCAGCACATCTAGCCAGACAGCAGTTAAAGAGTTGCAAAGGATTTGGACTGCTACATGATGAACTAGTTAACAGGTTATGACATGAAAAATCCATTGACCAATATTTTAGCCACTACACAATTAATATTAAACTTGCTGTAAGAGTTGAACCGAAACTTAATACAAAATAAAATCAAAGTAAATACAAAATAAGAGCAGGAAGGGTGGTATCAGAGCGAACCATATAATTCTATCAGCAAAAAAACACAGGGGAAATATTACATTGCAACAGGAAAATTTGCATCTCAGTGGGTTTCCCTTTCAAAGCTCAAATTCTTCGTCCTTCAGAGCCATCTCTGCAGCGTCCTCTTCCTCCTCATCAACAATAAAATACTCATTCTTCTCCAAAGGCCTAAACATATAAAACATCACTGCATAAAACAGCAGACTAGCCGTCTCCTCCGCGGCATTACTAACCCACTGGTATTTGTAAGCCGCAATAGTCTTAAGAGCAAAAACCACGATCCTTGTGAAATACAAGTACCCAATAACAACGATGTAAAATTGTCTAAACAGTTGCAATTTGGCCAAATTCCTTGCAGCTTTACCGTCAGTCTTCGAGGTCTCTCTCAAAGACCGGATCGACCACACAATAGGGAAAATAATCGCGCAACAACAGATAATATCCACTAACAAGAACACCTGATTCCAGGTAACCCAATCTTTAATAAAAGGCCCAGTCTCACCAATCACCACAGAAGCTACATTAGCCAAGACCTGAAGTGGAATAACGATCATCAACACCTTCTTCTCCTTCTCTTGCAGGAATGGCTTCAAAAACGACCAGCCGGTGCCAATCAAAATAATCACCGTAAAGAGCAAAACGACGCGAATAAACTGGAAAATGTAGAAGAGAACATCCCAACCGTGAGGAGTACCGGTGACTTTGACGTAATGCTTATCCTCCGCGGCACATATCAAGTTAAGCGCTTTCATTAGCAACAATCCAGCCATTAACAAATGGATCCTATGTACAGATCTTCTATTCGTGTGGCAAATGTAGATCCAAAAGCCAAGAAAAGCGAGATATGCAACCGAATAGAAGAAGTAAAGGGAAGGTAACTGTGTAAGACCAGCGGAGAGGTAATCCTTAGATCCATCACGCTCGAGATTGTAAACCTCCGTTCTCACGGCCATGGAAACACGCGTCTCCGGCGCGCAATTGGCGAAGAAAAGAGAGTATTCATTTGGCGCTGTTACAGGGTAAGATCGATTGAAGGAAGAGAGAGGCGGTGGAGAGAGATCGCGGAAAGTGAAAAGATGAAGGGTGTAGTGAGACTCAAGAACGCAAAAATTAGGGTTTTGTTGGATCTCCAGGAGGACTTGAAGGAGAGACTCTTCAGATAGGAGAAAGAAGCCCAGACGAGAAGGGCTAGGGTTAGGGGCGTTGATAGAGGAGGATACAGAGACGGAGGAGACGGATATGCCCACGTGACCAGTATGCGTGAAGCCGAATTTCTCAAAAAGGATCATAGGCCGATCATCGTTGTTGATGTTTAATGTTTTGATTTCGGCGACGGTGAGGGTGAAGAGGGAAACGATAATGACGAGAGAAAGAAGGAAGAAGGAAGGTTTCGTCATTTGTGTTGGTGGTGGTGGATGCTGAAGCTGGAGAGATCTGTCGATCAGAAATGCAGAGATTGAACGGAAGAGTGGGAACGACAGACAGACCCGACGTTTACTTTGACGAAAATGGCATTTGTTGTTTTGTCAGAATCACGTCTTGCGGGCTCCGGGTCCTAATATACGACGCCGTATCAAGAACCTTTGACGTGCAAATTCCGCACAAATGTAAAAATTTGAGACCGGTCCACACGGAAAGCCAACGTCTGTACTAAATGCAAACATCACTTCGAAATCCTAATTTTTTGAGATTTGATTGTTTGATCGTTCAAAAAAATTTTGAGATTATCTTCTTTACCTCGATAAGATAAAAATTATTTAGATTTAATATTTAAATATCATGCTTATTTTAGGTTGATTTCAATGTATAAATATTTAAAACAAATGATTTATTGATTCATGCAGCAGATTCTAATTAATTTGAGACTAATAGCCTATTTAGAATAAATGAATTATGATTTTAAAATTTATTTATAAATAAATTTTTTAAATAGAATTTATTTACATATTAATTTGTCATGTTTTGATATATTATAATTTAAAATAAAAAATTTAATTGAATTTTATAAAATTATATTTGAAATAAATTCTTAAATAAATATTCATTTATCTTTATTTTTTATAGTATCTTTGATATAATAATTTAACAAAAATAAATAACAATCATCAATTATATTTATTGTGTACAATATAATAGCTTGTCATTTTTCATTAAATTATAAATAATAAATTTCATATAAATAAATACACTAATATTTCACATTAATTAACTATTAAATAAATAATAACATTCATTATAATAATTATCTTTAATTGATGTAAAAAATTTTACTGATTTAAATAATTAATTTGAAAACTAAAAAAAAATATTTAGAATATTACTACTATTCTTTTTAATTGCATTTAAAAACAACTGTTGATATTCAGTTTATATAATTTCATAGTAATAATAACCAACGTTATTACTAGACTTAAAAAAAAATGTCAGTACTAGTTTGAAATCTTTTAAAAAATAATAAGAAGAAAAAAAATAAAAATCTAATGTCACTATTGAATTAAAAAAATAATATTGTTATAGTTTGAAATTTTCTGAAAAAAATAAATAAAAACAAAAAAAGTAAAAAATAATTGAGTTTATAGTGGAGGGTGATTTTAATGGTTAATTTTATAAAATTTATTTATTCTAAATGTAATCTAAGTTTTGATTGTTATTGTTAATTTAAATATATAAGCATTTTATTTACTTTTTTGTTTAATAATAATATGGTATCGTCACTCTTATACTATTGAGTTAATTGACCAAATAGGATAGCTTAAAGGCAAAGATTTGCAAGGTTGATCACCATGACTGAAGTCATGGGTTCGATCATTTACAAATGCAAACTCCTCCAAATCAAACATTTTGTCTTCAAGTGGGAACACAGACCTAGATACCTCGTATAAGAATAAAACGATTTTTCTTCAATAGATTTACAACATTTGAAAATGAGTTTATTTTCTTCAATGGCTTTACAACATTTGAATACTCTAGCTTTAAACGACTTGACCTACAAAAAAATTCTAACCTATATGAGTTGTTGCAAAATCACTATAAATTGATCTTTCGTCCCTTTATTATACCAAATTGAAAAGTTTATATTAATATCATGTAAATTTTGCTAGAATTTTGAATTAAAAAAAATTAAAGTGGGTCTCATAGAACCACTGTTGGGTTAACTTAAGCAAAAGTGTCAAAACGCACCATTTTGACACCATACTCACCATTTTATTGAAGTCATTTTTTTTCTCCAAAATCTCTAATCTCTAATCCCTAATGCTACTCTCCTCTCTATGTCTTCTCTTTCTTCTTCTCCTTAATGTGAGTCACAACAACCCAAATCCCTAACGTAATATGATTTCAAGTTAACTTCTTTGAAAGATTAGGGATGATCTGTTGCAGCTTTTGCAAATCAAACATTAATCATTCCTATCTATTTGTCTTTTGTCAGTTGACTATTTGAATCTCCTGTAGCTCTTTAAAATCTCAATTATTAATGTCTTTCTAAGCTCAATAAGGAATAGAAAAACTAAAATTAGATTAGAGATGATAATGCGATTGAATCTGGTCGAGCAGTTGAGAGTATCAAATTTTATCTAGGCATGACTAGGTATTTGTCTCCTTCTCGTCCACCACTAATCTAACTTCTTCGAGGTAATTAAGCGCCTCTTTCTCTTTTCTTTCATCTTCAATTCATGTGCTTTCTTATTTCAGAAGTCTTAATTTTATTTCTCCTTACTGTGAGATCTCTACGAGATTGTTGTGCTTTTTGATTTTGCATGCAGATGTTTTATTTACTTGGGAAAAACATTTGTAGCTTTTGTAACTTATAGTTTTGAATTCTATCTTTTCTATTGTAATTAAATTCCAGCACTGTTTGTTCCTGGAATGGAAGAAAGTAGGAGAAGGAAGAAGAAGGAGAAGAGCCCATCACTGTATGTCCCTAGAATGGAAGAAAGAAGAAGGAGAAGGGAGAAGAAGGAGAAGAACAATGAATCAAAACAAAATGGTGCGCTTTGATAGGTTGAGTTAAGTTAACTCAACAGTGATTATGTAGGACTCATTTCAATATTTTTTTTGTCAAAACCCTAATAGAATTTGTATTTAGGGTGATATTAATACAAAATTTTCAATTTTAGGTGCAAGGGGGACGAAAGTTAGTTTAGAGTGATTTTACAACAACTCGTTTAGGTCAGAGTGGATATTTCCATTCAACTTCTATAGACTAGATTTTTGGGTCTTTAACTAACTAATTTCACTTTATTTTAACCTTTTAAATCTATGAATTTACTTCAAATATCCCTCATGAAATATTTTTCAAATATGAAAGGTCAGTATAGTCCCAGAAATGACCACACAAGCAAGGGGTCAGAAAGTGCCTATAACCGGTTAATTGACAAAGCTACCCGAGTCGGCCACAATTATAGCGAGCAAACATATCAACGACGAAGAACACATTTTTGTTATGCTACTAATAATTGTACTTGCTTTGTAACATCTTAAGGTCAAGCACCGATGAACACATTGATTCTCATATACAGATCTTGGAGAGGGAGTGTTTTTGGTTTACCTATCTCAATAAAGTTTATGATTGGTTCAAAGAACGTCTTAAGATTGAGGCAATTGCAGGTGATATAACTAGTAAATATGTTTTTCCATCTATTCAATTAAAATTTATCGTCTATTCAATTTAAATTTTGATCTATTTATCTATTTTGCAAATATAAATATATGGATTGTGCTAAAGATTCGAAATTCATTTTCAACTTTTTTTTTTCTAGAGATGAAAATGAATATAAATATTTTATTATTTGGTAAATCAATTGTGAAATTTTTTCCTATTTCTAAAATACCTAATATATGCTTTACATCATCTATGCAAAAATGTTCAATTTTCGTAAAATCTTCTGGACTCTTATTCAAAAGGACGGACAACATATATATATATATTGGTTTTCGTAGGATAAGCCACTTTAAACTCCAATTAACAGCTAAATTATTTAGCAAAATTCAATATTTTAATTTTTTGTTAAATAGATCCAAGTAAGTTGAAATATTTTTTTATTATTATTTCGGGGAAATGTCTGCCTTAGACAAAAGTGGTCATTAGATTAGTAAAATAAATATTATTATTTTGGATATAATAAGTTTATGAATTTTTTTGGAAGTTTATATTAGCTTAGGTTCGGCCCAAATTAGATTCACTTTTGGCCCAAATGCAAACATAACAATTAACAAGCTAATCGGAAAAATACTTTTCTTAAACAGAAAGCCACTGCGTGCGAGCTTAAAATCGAGACAACACAACACAAATACAGAACAAAGAACAAAGGTAAACAGATAGAGATGGATCCGAAGCTAACGGAGGTATCGCAGCTATTCGAGAGATTCAAAGCAGCCTCTGTGCGAGAGGATGTTCATACTGCTAGCAATCTGCTTTCTAGCCTCAAGGTAATGGAGTTCTATTTAGTTCAATTTCTCTATTTCCTGTTTGTAATAGTTGTCGTTTGTGCGTTTGGTTTGGGCTTCTTTTTATATTGTATTGTTGTGATATATGGATTAATGATGTAGAGAGTAGGAAGTTATAGTTTGAAAGTTGTAGATTTGTTAGATGTTGTAGTGGAGCTAACAGTGATATGGATTTTGTCTTGGTTTGGTTCACCTTTTTGCAGGTCATGTTGACTGCATTTAGAAGCTTGCCACCTTTGTTTGAAGATACACCTAATGCTATTCATGAATTGACATTAGCAAGTAATTCTTTACTTATATTATGTTCTTCTCTTGTCGAATTAGCTATTTTTAATGTACCTTTTACAGTTTATGCATGAGATATATTAGTATTTGTGGATATATTAGAACTTCCCTATGGAAGGAGAAGACAAAAGTTCCAAAATGGAATAAGCAAAATCTGAGTCCAAAGGTGACTTCACGGTGTAATTTTGGGACAATGTTTGCTTTGCTCTTTTTACAATCAGTTGCGATATAGTATGTGTAAATTGCCGGGCTTTTGGTCCAGGGAAGACTTTCTTCTTTAAAACCTTCTGTTGCTATGCTTACTTTGTGTTATTCTGGTAACAAGATTGCCATGTTGCATTGCTTATTTGCTGTTGTTGTCTCTTTGAAAAAATGATGGAATTGGGAAATGATTTTATGTGTCTATATGTCTATTTAAGTTTATTTTATTTTTCAAATTGAGATTCGGAAAATGATTTCTAGAAAAAAATAAGGCAGAGGTAAGGTAGATCCCACAAAAACAACTTTACTTATTGAGTTAAAGGTTCCTTCCACGTCCATCTTAGGAGGACTCAATTAATATATAATTACCAGTTTAGGTGGTTTAATCGGCCCAAATTGAAGCACAAGGATCCAATTGAGTTTTTTTTTTTGTAAAACTCAGGGCCTAAATTAAGTTTTTGCTTCCTCATAATTAACATGAATCTTTCTCTAATTACAGATAAGAAGCTTAACTTCTCCGTATTGCAGAGCACTAAGTTTAGTTTAATCTTTGGAAGTAATTACTAGCTAGGAGATTGAAGCAATTATCTATAAGTAAAATCTAGTATCAAAAGTTAAATCTCAATAAATGAAGAAAATAAATGCATGTTACCAATTAATGATATTGCACCCAATTAATTTAATTGAGTTAACTTAATTACCTGGCTTGGCTTTAGCCTAGTGACTAAAATTGAGGCCCTGAAAATATCACCTTGCATCTGATCAACCAATGGAGATCATATTTCAGGAGGCTAGTATTATTGCTGTTTGCTAAATTACAGTTGATGAAATCTGGAGATGCACAAGTCGAATTGACACTAATTGAATGGTTCTTAGGAAGAGGAAGACCCCTGAAAGATATTGATTTTATGCAGATTTGAAGTTCAATAGTTTCTAAAGTTTGTACTAGAAAATATATGGTTTGTAGTTGCCATTGTGTGTACTCTTTTTTTAAATGTTTTCTTCTTTGTTTCTTTGCCACCTGTCTTAGTTTTGCATGTAACTTTCAGGGGACATATATGAGCATGCTGTTCTTCTAAGTGTGAAGATAGGGGATCAGGATGCCTTTGAAAGGGATTTCTTTCAGTTGAAGCCATACTATACAGATGCCAGGTAACATTTCCATGACTTCTGTTAGATTAAGATTAAGTTATTCACTTAGTCTTACAACAAGCCTTAGAAATATGCATCTTAATAAAGAAACCAAACCCTTGTCCAAGAAGCTGAGAAGGATGACTAACTTGGTGATGATTCAGCCCATTGTCATTCTCCAATTTCTGGTAGATTAATATGCATCTTATTTAGGGCCCACATCAAGTTATATATGTCTTCCTAAACCAGGAAACCTTTTAACCATCTATTATTTGGTTTTCCTTCTCAGGAGAAAATCAAAGTGTTCTTCTTTATTATTTAGATCTCAACTTTCATTTGCTACTAGCCTGCTCGTATATACTTAGCAATTCCAGGTGCCAAGTAAAAAAACTTATACACAGTTTATGAACCTGCTAATTACTGCTTTCCTTGGTTAGAATCCCATAGTTGACGTGTATACTATATGTTATTAATTTATTATCGGTAAGGTATTGATTTTCATGAGTTCTCCTCCTTTCCTTTAATGGAGCAGTAGCCGTCTTCCTCCATCTCCGCAAGAGTACATGATTTTAGGTCTCAACCTCTTGAGACTCCTAGTGCAGAACAGAATTGCTGAATTTCATACAGAACTCGAACTGCTTTCACCTACTGCTTTGGAAAATCCTTGTATCAAGCATGCTGTGGAGTTGGAGCAATCCTTCATGGAGGGGGCTTACAACCGTGTGTTAAGTGCAAAACAAACTGTGCCGTACAAGACCTATGATTATTTCATGGATCTTTTGGCAAAGACAGTAAGGTAATTTTTGCTTAGTTTCATTGTTTGTTAGCTTAAGTAACCATGGACATTGAAGTTTCAGCAATTGGTTGTAATAACCCCTGGGCCTTGCGGTTTAAATCTGTTTATGGGAGGATACAATTATAAAGATGTGATGTGATCTTATTTATACGTAAACATATTTCGAGTGTAAAAAACCGACTTATCTCCCAACTTCGTACTATCTTAGTTAATAATACAAAGAAGCATTGGAAAAAGATAGATTAGTCATTCCATATCCATTGTTGGTTTTAACCAATTAGGTCATAACATAGTTAATATCCTTTCAGTGCAGCATGTGGTATTGGATTCTAGTATGACTATCTGTCTCATTCGGTGCTTTTGAGATAGATATTTGTGTGCCACTGTGTCATCCATCTGTGTTGCATGAATACTGTATTTTCCTTGCTAAAATGTGTTAAAACTTGTATGTGAATTTTAGTTGATCGTGTACAGTTTTCCCATTGAAAAAATAATATCTGAGATTTTGTATTTTGAGGTTGAGATCCTTAATCCAGGAAATGTATATATTTGCAAAAATGATATGGTCCTTTTTAGTGCATTCAATTTTTCCCTTGTCCCTGCTTGAGCTTTTACGCCGGAACATCATTCTTTTCTAACTGGAGAACTGTATCAAGTTGGAAGATGAAGGATTATAATTATTGTGAACGACATTGTTGTAGAATGTGGAAATCTTTCATTGTAACTTCCTTGCAGTGCGAGTTGTTGAAAGCCTCAATTACTTCTGTGGGATAATAATAGCATAGGTGTACTTATTATATCTTGGAATTCTCACTAGTTGATTCTGTTAATTTGCTTTCAGGGATGAAATATCTGGATGCAGTGAAAAGGCATATGACTATCTTTCATTCAGTGATGCCCGCCAAATGTTACTCTTCCCTTCTGATGTTGAACTTTTGCAATACATCAAAGAGGTACTGGAAGCTAATATTTATTGTGCATTGATTTCTTTTCTATATCAAGTTTTTGAGTTGTCCAAAATTACATGAACTAAGTTGTTTGAAGTGCCTTTGGATCTTTATTCAATTCTTGCACCAAGTCCTGGGTTAGCCTTTCTGATGTTGCAAGGTTTCCAGTAGTTTTGCTGGGGAGCCTTAACCCAATGCTTAATAGTATTCTTGGGAAACAAGTTTTAAGGCATGCTTTGCCTCAAGATCAATTTGATCATGGGCAATTTTTGGCTTCCTTTTTTCTTTATCTGGTTTTTTAGTTTCACCAGGAACATAAATGTGACATATTCTATTGTCTAATGCAGGAGCATCCTGAGTGGGAGATAAAGGATGGTCTAGTAATTTTCCAGAAGGCAAAAGAAACTGCTCCATGCAAAGAAATACCATCTCTACAACTCATCAACCAGACTCTGAGTTATGCAAGAGAGTTGGAGCGAATTGTGTAGAGGGTTGCCTGCAATTGTCTGCAGTTGCAAAACTCCAAGTTAAAATTGTTCCTCTAGGATAAAGTTAGACTTATTAACTTTTTTTCAACTTAATTTGTATACTTTGGCAACACAAAATTTGATCCTTTTGGAGCTTTCTTTCCCCCTCCCCTCCTCGTGTTTGGTTAATACTTGATACTCTAATTTCTATACGTTTAAACTCAGAACAAAACATAGATTGCATTCTTTCCTGCTGTTAGAAAGTCGAATCTACCAATATGATGACTTGTAGATTGGAGAAATGGAATGTATAATGTGTAGCCATGACTTGTCTTCTCTTATCTTGGCATGCTTTGGGGAGCCAAAGGTACTATTAGATTCATTTCTTGACTAACGCCCATGTGAATGAGGCACCTCCTACAACATATGACCCAGTCAATTGGGCACTCGTGTTCCTAAAGAAGAAGGCAAGCTGGGATGATATTTCACCATCTTGTCATTTGGGGCATCCGAAATTCTTAAATTAAATGAGGCCTGTACCAGTATTCTTCACTAATACGTAAGCAGTGTTAAACTTGGTTGAGATTTTTTCTCAAGTACGGGTTTTTAATTGCTGCAAATTGGAGAGCTTTCTTACTGTAGAGAGAGAAACCGCTCTACCGTAAAGCTTTATAGTTAAAGAAAAAGAAATACGGTAAATAATTTGAAAGCAGACGAAGAGTCCCAACTTTCAATTCCAATAATAATAAATTAAGAAAAAGAAAGACTTTTTCTCTTCTTTTGTAGTGTTCATACATGGTACTCCAATTTATTTGGAATAACGACTTTGCTTCAAATTGGAAATGGGTTTTGGATTGGCATGTTAGTTGCTTAGTAACAGGAAAACAAGAGCAGGTTCATTCGTGATCTACTTGTCGATTATGAGTTTATTTCTGTTGTAGTAATATCATTTATTCATTATCATTATATTTTTCTTGAATATATATGATAGAAGGTGAATTGGTCCTTGATTAGTTGAGCGGTTAAAGAAAAGCAGGTTCATCATCTTCTTCTTCTCTTCTTGTTCCTCAGTTTCTGGCTCCCAAGAAAAATGTCCGATCACGATGCTAAAGGTGAATTTTCTAGCAATCTTGCAAAAGTATATATATGATTAAAGATTATGTACTTACAGGAAACAGGACAAAAAACAAATGTGAGTTATATTCGAAACGTCTTATAATGACTTAATTTTAATGCAGAGGACATTCAAGATTGAAGTCTACACAGTTTTCCTCAAGAGGAGGATACTTTTACGTTTGCAAGTAAATCGATCAACAAATGACCAGCTTTGGGTAGTTTTAACACTGGAAATTATCGTCTTTAAAATTATAGGAAAGAGTTTCCCTTCTCCACAGCGATTTCCACTCTTAGAACTCTTCTTCCTAAGAGATGTATACCTTTAAACAAAGCTAATGGCATACCCAGGGTAAGCACATCATCGAAAGTTGTGGAAATTGTGGAAAATCAGACATAAGTAGGGAAGTCTATCATTATGAACACTTAAGCTATAACATCGAATTTTTTCGAGTCCTGTCAGTGTATCTTTTTACATCATAGTAATTATGTTTTTTTTTTTTTTAAAAAAAAAATATTTTTCTTTCCTTTTTTAAATGTGTACGATCTCACAGTAAATTGAAGTCCATTTCACCAAATATAAAAAAATAAAACAGGAAATTACAATTCACTCCACCCTCATTATTCGCGCCTCTCTGAAAATTTGGAAACCATGAAATTGCACTTTTACCCTTCAGACCAATTTATACACCTACGGCTACTTAAAGAAAATGGAAGGCTAACGAAGAATCGCAATGACAGGCGGAAAACTCGAACTATTTGACCTTTTCTTTCCATTTTCTTTCTACCAATTCTCCAATCTTCAATTTCCAGGAAAAATGAATCAAAATCACCTCTGCAAAAATTTCATGTATTTGTTCTAACAACTAACACAACGAACTCAAAACTAGAAACATAATCTTTCGATTGATCAAATTCAATCTTTGTTTACCCAAGTAAAGCAAAAAAAAAAAAAAAAATGTCGTGGTTTAGGTCGGTGGTGTATAAAGCAGTAGAAGCAGGAGGAAAAACAAACTTAACACGCAAAGTCCGCAACTATGCCGACACCGTCGTTCAAGCCGGCAATGCCGTGGCTGAGGGCGCCAAGATCATCCAGCATCGTATTGTAATCACACTATGCATCTTTTGATTTTGTTGAAGTCAAATTTTGTCTTTTTATTTTTTTAATCGTGAAAGGCCAAATGGATACTGGGCAATCAAAATCCGAATCCGAGATCATTCGGGTTAAGCTGGTTGAAATCACATTTTGTTTTTTATTTGTTATGGTTGCTCTAATGGAATTGGGATTTTGTGTTTTTCGACTGATGAAATAGGGTGCTGGTAACTCGAAGAACTTTAGGCTTACTGTGAAAAGATTGGATGAAGTATCGGTGTCTTGTAGAGGGGATGAAAGAGTTCAATTATTGAGAAGGTGGTTGGTTGAACTTAAAGAGATTGAGAGAATATCTGCGGCTTATCCTGAGAACAATGACAAGCTTCCCGACGAACAAATTATCCCTGAAGACTCCAAGGATTCTCCTAGAAAGCCCACTCTGGTGAGTCACTCCATGTTTCGTGTTCTGTAGTTGCTTTGTTTTTAGTTCATGGAATGAGCAATACACAATGTAGCTTTCTCGACTTGAGACTTTTAACATACAGCCTAAGCCCTTGTGGGCTGACATATTTCCTTGGGAGGCATTGTGCAAGTGGTAACTCAATTTCAAGGCAAAGTATTTCTCTATTTGGAATTAGAGCTAAGGCTTTCAATTGGATTGCTCAGGAGTTTTGGAAGTAGTTTAACCATTGTGAATTTAATCATTCATATGAGTAACAAAATGTTTTTGTATGGTTAGGTGAAATTTATCAAGAAAATATATGTTTAAATATGAAACTTTTGTTTTTGTCCCACTCATCCAATACAATTATGAGTTTGACATAAAGAGCAAATAATTTCTTTTTGTTCTATCCGTCCTCTTACTTTACTGTTCACAACAGCAAAAAGGTTAATATGACAATGCGCACTGAGTTGGCTTTCAAAGTTAAATGCATGTAAGCTATGAATACATAAGAAAAAAATTATTTGTGGATTTTTTTTTTTTCAAATTTTCTCATTATGATTCTATTTAAATTTGGTCAGGTTTATTACATTGACTCTGAGCTTGGGACAATGACTTTTCATGATACATTCCTTCACAGTCAAGCTCTTGAAGGCATAACATTATCTGTGGTAAGTGAACTTGTATGTGAATGAATGGCTTTTGGAAACTTTTATTGTTTACTTTGTCACTTCTTAATGTAGTAAATTAATGAACTTTAGACATGGATACCAATAATTTCTGATCAGATATACTAGCATGCATTCTTTCTATTAACATTCATTCACTACAGTGGAGAGGGTTGTAAATTCAGAATTACCATCTTTTAATAGGATCAAAGTTTTGCTTTGCTTTTATTACTCATAATGGATCCCAATTGACAAGACACATTCTAATTATTTGAAACAAGACTTCTTATAGTTACATTACGAAGCTGTATTAGTATACTTACTCTTCACCCCACTTTATATAAGTTTTGAACTAGATCTTGGAATGAAGTTCATCAACTTGAGAAACTTCTATAATTGTTACTATGGGAGCTTGCTTATGCCATGGTCCCATAGTTACCTGATTCATTAGCCCCCATGATACCACAATCCCAATTGTGCATACAATCACAATCCCGTAGCTACCTATTTGTGGTACTTTTACAATCCTGATCACTTTGGTGCAAGAATTGGATGTCCAAAACTAGAGTTCCTCACAAAAATAATAGGGAAGAAAAAATGAAAAGAAAAGAAGATGGAGGAGGAGATCACAGGCTTTTTTCTTTCCTTCTCTTTTGTTGTTTCTTTTATTGCTTTGTCTTCCTCTAACAGCACAAGTAAAAGCTAGGTATTGTTTGTGTTCATTTATTTTTACAATTGGAGCTTCTTAAGATTTTTTTTTATATATAAACTGTGGTATCCTAGTGGGTACAAATTTATATCAGTTTAATTATCCATAAGTTCCTCAACTATCATGCCGGAGTGCTAGGGTTAAAGACCTCCCCTCCCATGTGGGTGGTCCCAGACTTAGGTGTCCCACTTGCTTACTATTGAGACCCACACCTCACAAGAATTTTCATTCTATGTTTGGCTCTCTTAAAGCAATGCCATGCCTTGTTTTTAACTATTTAAATAAAAAAAGTCAAAAATCCCATTCATATAACATAACAATATTCGTCCCAGTACTAAACAAAATATTATTTTTACAATTACTATTAGCGACTCAAATATGTATAATTCACGTACTGCGTACCAAAATAGCATAGCCATAGTGTATCATAATCTAGCCAAGTTGCATACTCCGCATTTGTACCCAGACCATGACTAACGTCCTAGGTAACTATGTTGGTCCAACTGAAATTGTTAAATAATGCATCAGTAGCATAATATAGGCAATTTATAGCTTCATATTTGGAAAACAACTTGTTGCATTTTGTGTGAAGAGTGGAATTCTCATTCATACGTATAATAAGTTACAAGCCCATTTATATATAGGACTAAGACTATGAAAAAAAAAGCTCAACTTCCCTTTACAATAAAGAATAATTTCCTAATTACAGTACTATACAAGGCAACACTGGTAGCCAAATTTCCTCCAACAAAAGTACAGTAGTTTGAAGTCGATTTTCGATTATTTGGAGATGCAGCGCAATTTGCATTAGCATAGGTCTCAGTTTTGGGATAGGCATGCTTTGGAAGAGTATGCCTCTTCTAAAGTTGGCTTTAAATATCTCAACATATAGAAATCGGCTTTAAGATGAGAGTCACTAAGGTCATATATATACTGGCTAGCTAGACTCATAGCATATGTAATGTCTGGTTTAGTCTGTGAGAGATAAATCAATTTGCCAACCAACCTTTGATATTGGCCTAGATCAACTGTTTTCCAACTCCTGCTTGTAATTTGTGATTGACCTCAAATTGGAGAGTCAGTTGGCTTACATTTTAGCATACATGTTTCTTCCAAAAAATCTAGAACATATTTCCTTCGAACAATGAAGATCCTTTTACCAGATCTAACAACCTCTATGCCAAGAAAGTATCTCAAACCCCTCCAAATCCAAATCTTAAACTCTTAGTAATCAACACCATAAGTTTGTGTGTATCATTTTGCTACCAACCTAGCTTGCGTCCTTCTGGTTTTTCTGCTACTAAAGAAGTAACAAGTTTCAAAGTCCCATTATTTGCCAAAGCTTTCATCTTCTCCACTATTGTTTACTTCCATTTTGGATCCTTATATGCTCTTTGCTAATTTTGTGGAATAGAAACAGATAGCATAAAAGCTCTATAGGAAGGAGGTACAAAATCATTGTATACAAATTGAGATAGAGGATATTTGGTATAAAATCTCACACCTTTCCTAAGAGCAATGAGAATATCACTGTCACCAAAACATGATTACCAGTGGGGTCAGAATCACCTTATTTACTGTGGGGGATACATCAGAAGTAAAGGCAGTACAATTTATAGGAAGCTTGCCACATTGATTTTTAGGAATTGATTGCAAGGATGATGATTAGGTCATATTCTACCTAGAAAGGAACTCATATATCCACCCTGTCTCAACCTTCTTTTGATTTCCTATCACATTCTCCTCACTTCAAATGATAGGTCTCACAGTAATCTAGCTGTCGCCCAAGTCATTTGATGCAGCATAGTATTGATTAATTGTCAATTTCCTTTGCTTCGAGCAATAAACTTTGTTGCGAAGCTTATATACCCATGCAACAATCCTATGTTAGGAGTATGTTCTAATAGCAGTTTTCCATATTTTTGCTACAGTATCCAGCATCAAATACCCATTTGCAATCCTAGGCTCCATAGAGTTGATAAACCAAGACAGAACCAAAGAATTTTTGGAGTTCCATTGGTCGTAAGTGGCATTTAGAGGTGCTGGTGGGCTTTCGTATCATCCTAGGCTCCTAAGCTTTGATGAATAATAAGCATGACTTTGACCAAGCAAAGGTAATTTGTATCATCAAGTTTAATTGGGCTATTTGCATGGAAGGGTTGTCATGCGAGGAGGCAACTTTAGTGTCCATGGTTTGCATGCCATCAACCATTGTTTTTCGCCAAAAAATAGAAAATCACGTATGAAATAAAAAAATAAGCCTAAATAATGTAAAAACAAGGAGAACAACCTTGGATTTGAAGGAATTATACTGGGATAATAGGCTAGGTAGAGGCGCAACAGAGGGGCGAATCCTCTGAAGTAGGGCAAAGTCAGCGGTTTGGCCAGAAATGGCGTCACGCACTGGCGTGTGGGAGAAGTGGCAGGAACTTGTGGTGGCGCGTGGACTCACACGCTTCACCGTATGAAAATGGAACTTTGGGCACTAGCCGATCGACGAATCTTCTCTCTCCTCCAATGAGTGGTTACAATCACCTCCCTCTGTCCGATTGCCTTGAAGCTTAACCTACCTAGCTTCTCTCTTTATTGCTTTTCTCTCTCTAACGTGTTTGGGCCAAAAAAAGGTCAGATAAATGCTCTTGTTCCATGTTGAGTTTTGTGTAAGGGAGGAATTCTCATTCAAATGTAAAAAAGAATGAGTTAGTTGATGGTTATTCCCCAGATACCGTCATTGCTTCTTCTCTGAGTTACAAGCTTATTTAGACATAGGACTAAGACTATAGGTAAAGATTTAATAAAGAATAATTTCCTAATTACACCGTTACATGGGACAACACAACCTATGGAAAATGAGAAAGAATTATAGTCTTTAGAAGTGAATTCTATACAATTTGATCGCAAATTATTTACTTTGTGTCATTGTTTGTTGTATTTTAGGTGCATTCTTTGTCCTTCACAGTGTGAACTGATTTCTTTCTTTATCAATGAAGTTTCTTTTATTATATGTAAAAAAAATAATAATTGAAGGTCAATTCAATTATGTATCACTTTTGTATTATGCAAATAAAGGGTACTGATTATGGATACTGTAGTTGGCATTCCTTCTAAAGAGAATTTTCAGTAGACTGACTTGATCCCTATAGTTTCCATAGGGTTGATGATCCGACAATCCTTGGATTCCCTTGCCTCTGTCATTTTATCGACATCTTTATTCCTGGGAATCTTGTTGTTTGTTTGATTATGATATTTAAAAGAACTGGAATTTTTTTTATTAAATTTCTAACAGTACAGTTGTTTGGTAGTTGTTCATATTAGCCTGCTATCTTATTATGGACACAAAATATGAGTAAGCTTGCTTGACAATATGCAATGCAATATTGGCAATAACTAGGAGTAGCTAATTTTATTATCGTCAATCAAATATTTAGCAAGGCTTTTTATTTGCTGATACATTGAGTTTAACCGCAGGTTATCTCTTTTGTATTACTCAGATTCTTGAAGCGCCGAATGAAGAAGAAGTTACAATACTTCTGGAGATATTTGGGTGATTTTCTGAGCATTCTTATTATGGTTCTATTTATCACTAAAATTTCATTTTTGTCAGTATGATAAAAGGAAAATGTAACTTTAAAAGCCTTGTATTGTTGAATTTCATATAAACTTCTTATTGGTTTGGTTATATACAGGCTCTGCCTTACAGGAGAAAAGGAAGTTCATAGAGCAGTTATGAGCAAAATACTGGATTTAGCATCAACGTTCTCTAGTTATGAGGATGAAGTATTGGTATGTCCTTATCATTTGTTAAATCTCACTCAATATGGCTAGTGTATAAGAAGCTCCTGCTTAATTATTTTGGCAGTCATTTGCATGTTTTTCCTCATGGTTACAGTTACATTTGAATAAAAAATTCTCATTATTTTTCATTGCCAATCCCTTGCACCTTATTTACCTTTTTTCTTTTTGTTCTTGCTTGGAGATGTGATGCGAACATTGGGAAGCTAACATAAATAAATAAAGTAAATAAAAAAAGATCAAGAAATTAAGAATCTTAAAACTATGGTCCATATATGATATAGTCATATAGGTTTATCTAGAGTATAATAATATGCCTCTAAATGCTTAAAGAGTATTATATATATATTTCAAATAAATTAGATGTTGCAATAATGTTTTACAATTTTATTCTCAGAGTAATTTCTAATTTGCAACTTTCTGGAATTTATGTTCAGAAGTTTTATCCCTTGGATAAGGGAAAATAAGGGGAGGAAAGAGAAAAAAGTGGAGGAAATAAGATAGGAGTTTAATTTTCGCTTGTTTGGGAAGAGGAAGGAAAATAATATTTTTCTTCCAACTCTTCAAATTAGAGGAAAAATAGAAAAATTTATAACATTGCGTAGGTGGAGGGGAAATTACTTTATTTTCCTCCTGTATCCAAATATAAGGAAGGAAAATAACTGTGTTTTGGAAATTTTCCTTATTTTCTTGCCTCCCTCCTTTCTTTTCCCAGATAAAGTGTAGGAGTTCCAAATACATAAAGGATGAGATATGATGTATTAGGTTACTAGATTGGGCAAGGTTCAGATTTGAGAAACTTTTTTTTTAATCTTTGAAATGTTTATGGACTTTAGCTTTCTTTAACAAAGCAAGAAGAAAATACTTTTCATTGATAAGGAAAGATTTTAATTCTTTAGTATCTATCATATGGTTGGGGAATATTGTTTTCATTGGAATGAACCATTTATTCATATCGATATTTTTATTTCTTTATATTTTTGTATTATTTATGATGATCATTTGCTTGTCATTTCATAGTAGATATTCATTAGTAGATTTTTTATTTTTTGCATGGTTAAAAACTTGAACCGTTAGCTTTCTTATTGAAAAAGGTTTCAATAATATGATCTTGTATCTCAATCTAAACCATAAAAGTTTAATATTTTATAATTTAATAGTAGAAGAAGGTTGTGTTTATTTAACTTATGGTTCCCTTTGAACTTTTCCCTCACTTTAGGTAAAACGAGAAGAATTGCTCCAGTATGCTCAAGCTGCAATTTCAGGATTGAAAATAAATGCTGAAAATGCAAGGTGGTCAACAATGTACATATTTCACAGTTTCATATGTCAGCTTTGATGAGCCTAAACCTTTTGGTTTTGGTTTAGTTCTATTATTATTCTTTTGGTTTTGGTTTATTTCTATTATTATTGCTGGCATTATGAACAAAATTGGCCAGCCCATTCTACACAATGAGTATGCATGCTCACACAGATAGTGATGGAACAAAAGTAACAAAGTTTTGTGGTTTCAAAATATTTTAGATCAAATTAATGCTACCTGAACTTTTAAAACAGTTTTGATATTATCCACTTTTGCAATATTTCATTGGTTCTTTGAATTAGCTCTTTAAGAACCTCAGTGTTGGTTGGGGAAATTAGCCTTTTAAGATATTTCATTTATTTAACTCTTGGCTAAGGTAAATTCTATCTCATATCACTATCAAGCTATATGGCATATAATCTGAATCACGAATCATCTCTTGACATTTCTGGTTTATTATACATAGATTTGCTTCGTTTTTTTTTTCTTCAATTGAAAACAACATAATTCTTTTTCAATGTCTTTTATGTTCCATTCTCTGCCCTCAGAATAGATGCTGAAGCTTGCAATCTGATGGAAAAACTAGATAAAATGAAGCCATTCCATCAGTCTCCGATTGTAGCTAGAGAAAAATCTCCAGAAGAAACAACTGTTGTAACAAAAAAGGTGAGGCTCCTCCAAACATTCATTCATGCCATTGCCATATAAATGCAATGTGTAACTCTTTAGTTAGATATTTCAGTGATGGCACGAAGAAATATTCAAGATAGTTGTAACAATGTTGAGTTTGATTGGTACATATAGCTGTGACATTTAGCCTTTAAATTGTCTTCGATGTTTTTTTATTTCTCTCCCAAGATCTTACTGCTTCTTAATATCACTTAGAATGGTCATATTTTATGAATCGGTTGAGATTGTGAAGTAAGAGTTTAGAATCCCTTTCTATATGGAAATATTTTTCTGAGCTTTTAAATTTGCTTTTTTAGTCTCTTTTAGCTTGTACTGCTACTTATTATTGTAACTTCCAAATATGAATGCATGTGATTAATAAGTAGGTAGGTTAAATTAAGATTATACAATTGGTAAATTTGTTGGTAGGTTAATTTTTAAGATACCTTTTTTTTTTTTCCCTTATCCATGTTCCCTTTCTCCTTGTTTGCAAAATCTTTTCATAATGTCATTTGTATTTTACACCTATGGTGCATGAGAACTTCTAGCTATGAACATTTTTGAGTGTCCATTCTCCCAAGTAAAATGCTGTTTCCCCGTGTAAAAATGTGTTTCAAACGTTGTCTCCTGTGTCCATTTTTGTGTTTCTGCAATTCCACGTTGCCATTTCTATGCTCAATAGTTTCGTACTTCTTTCATTCACGGGCATTACTTATTTGAGTCTAGGATATTGGGATATACTAGCTTATTTGCCTCAACTATTATTCTTGTCTACCAAAAGCTATGGTTGGATGTTTGTTGTTTGTTAAAGTCCCACATCAATTGTTGTAAGATTCATATATTTAAAGAAAAATCACAAAAATGAGGTATTTTTAATTTGTCAAATGTATTACAAATGAAAGGGTAGAGGTGAATTGAGTAAGAGGTAAGAATCCATAAGGTGAAAATGTGTGATGTGGGCTTCCTTTGGCTTGAGCCAACCAATGCTAAAAGATTAGTTCTAAACAATTAGCTAGCTAGCTTGTCATCCTTATATGCCCTTTTTGGGTTTGTTATTTAATCAATCCCCTTTGTGGATTCGGTATTTAATCGATGTGGGATTCTTAACACTCCCCCTCAAGTGTATCCAAGATTGGACTTCCGATTGATACTTGAAACTTGAATCCTCCTCTTGAAATTGAATTGGGCCTTTTGCCCTTGAAATTGAATGGGACTCGCTGGGATTGGACATCCAGACAAGGACCCAAATTGAAATGCAGCGGCAATACCGAAAATAACTGAACTCGGGCTAGACATGCTCTGATATCATATTATAAATGAAAGGGTAGAGGTGAATTGGACAAGAGGTAAGAACGCATGAGGTTCAAATGTGTGATGTGGGTTTACTTGGGCTTGCGCCAATCAATGGTAAAATACTAGTACTAATTAGCTAGCTTGCCACCCTTATATGTCCTTTGTGGGTTCAATATTTAATTGATGTGGGATTCTTAATAAAAGACAATAAATATTTTTTCATTACATCCCTAGGTTTCATAATGATTTGTCAATTTAAGAGTTTCTAGAATACATGGGGCAATTTCTAAATCAAATGAAATGATGCATTTCTTTGATCAAATTGGGAGTTGATTTCTTTAGTTTTCAAGTAGGCCCTTGAAGAGGCACTTGGACAAATTGAAATGTGTTCAGCATTGGAGTCACTCTTACTGAAGAAGAAATCTTTGAGAAATGGAGATTCTCCAGATTTGCATGCTGAAAAGGTACAGTGAATTTTAGCAATATCATCAAATCAATTGATACATTCATTTTTCTATAACTTAATTCTTTATAATCATCAATCAAGGTTTGGACTAACTGGTTGTTAGATTCCTATTTAACTTGTGGCAGAAGGAATTCAGGTATCTCTATGATCAAATTGTCATACTAAATCTTTTTTGATATGCACTAAACTAAGCATCACCTTAGTATTGTTCCCAAGGAGCAACCCACAATTATATCTCATCAATTTCTGACATTATTTTAAGTTTTGCTCTTTGAAATGATATTTTGCATTTGTGAGTTGAAAGTGCTGACAAACTAGTATCTCTAGGACTAAGCAATCTTCCATTTTCTAATCACTTTGATGATGATTTTTTGTAATTCTCAAGTTGTGTTTATTTCCAAATGTCTAGTTTGCCTGAAAACCTTCCGAATTCAGTCAACTGCTAAGCTACAGACATAGTGCTAGAATTTTAGTACCACGTCGACCTCTATTGTATGGGATACAACTCTTTAAGCCTGATAATTTAAATGGTTGAAGTATGCTTATTATAAATCAAGCACAAGTGGCATTTTCTTATTTTGTATTCTTCCTAGAAGTAGTTCATAAATTAACTCAACTCTGATAAAAAGTCTGAAACTCATAATATTGTTCATTGCATCATAGAAACAAAAGAAACTATAGATTATGTTCATTTCATAATCATAAATATTTTTTAACTTTCTTTTTTGTGTTTTGGAATAGCTTTTAGCATTTAAGTAAATAGTAAATGGGTATTTCCGTGGAAGTGCTTTTTAACTATTGCAAGCTCACCAATAAAGAGAGAGTTTTTTGTAACTCTGCAATTTTTTTTTATTCTTTCAGGTCCTTTTTTGGCTTATTTTATCATAATATGCCACAACTACATGATCTATACTTCATTTTTCTACAGATACATAAACTGAAAATTTTATCAGAATCTCTTCTCAATTCTACGGCAAAAGCTGAAAGACGTATTCTAGATCACAGGTTCAGAAAACTTGAATGTTTTTATGTGCAGAAAACATGTTTATATGCATGCTTATGACCATTAATTTATCTCTCTCAAAAGCTCTTTCAAATGCATTCGCATGTTTTTGTTTTTGTTCTAGTAATACTTGAAAATTTTAGTTGCTCTATTGCTGCTTACTAAATTATCATAGATTATAGATTAGAATATGATAGTTGGACATTGTCAATTTTGATATGTTATAAGAATCTGAACAAAGCAACTATCTCAGATGATCATGTCTTCCCTTGTCAGAATAGTTGCTTCTGTTTTCCTCTTATATGGTGTGTTCATTGTATGACTTTGAAATATTAGCACTATGACCATACAAGTACCATGTCTTTTACATAAATCCATTTAGAGTTTTCTGTTAATCTATGAGTGTCAGTTGTGGGTTTAAAAAACTTTCTTTTTGGCATTTAAATGGAAAAATAATGAATATCTTTTATATCATATCTCCTACCAAGAATCACCGATAGTCACATTTTCCAATACATTTATTTATTATTTTAAAGAAAAAAAAACTCGGTATATGTTCTCCCACAAATCATAGCTACATGTTCTAATCCACCCATCTAGATGTCTATTGTATTTATTGTGTTGCACCATTTTTCTTTTCTGTGAATGAGAAGTTGATGTAGAGCCCTCTACCAAAAATATCATGATTCTACTAAAAACTAAGAACTTGCAGATGTTACTTATGTGGAGGAATAGAGTTGAAAATGGAAGATTGCCACTATTCAATCACAAAAATTTTCTGCTGGTGGAATGACTAAAGGAAGAATAGTAGTTGGAAATTGATCATCCTCTCCAGCATAAGTTTGGGCCACAATGATAACTTGAGTCTTGCCTATGGGGGAGATATTCATTGTCTCACGTGTCCTCTTTGAAGTGTTCGACCTGGAATGGTGTTTAGGCTTAAGAAAACCTAAGAAATAAATAAGGAATATAGTAGAAATCAGATGTCCTTGCTCCTTGTTTTTATAAGCCCTTCTAGTCATACCAATGGCTTACTACACTTCTACTGTTTCAAATCATCTAGGTCCACTTTGCTTTTTTTTTTTTTTTCCCCCTCTTCTTCCCTAGTACTCCATCTGTCTCTTTTCTTCTTTCTCTAATCTCAGCTTTCACTTCCTTCATCTTTCTTGTCTTTTATTTTTGTTTCTTATTCCTATCTTTTTTTCTTATTCTTTATAACTCTGCACTTTGTCATGTTTCCTACTTCTCTCTCCTTTGCTTACATCTTTACTTTTGGGATGCAAAATATTGATTTGTTTTCATTTTTTTCATAAGAAGTTTAGTACTATTACTAGTCTTTGTTAAGGAGGAATACACTCTTTTGTATGTAAAACAAATTATTATGTGATGGAAAATGTAATGGAAATAATAATCAGGAAAAATAACAACATTCTTAAAACAGAAAAAATTTACATTTTGAAATTTCTTACCTTTCTAGAGTATTAGATCCAGTGATTGAGGGTCTATGGCTGACCTATATTGTACACTATCATTTAGCTATTGCAATTTTCTTTTCCGCATAGCAGGTCAAATTTATAGGAGAGTAACTGGAGCATTAGTCATGGTATAAAAGATACCTCAGAGGCTTATAAAGGTCCATTTACAAGTCAAGGCCATAAGGGCCGATATGAGATCCTTGCAACGTCATGACATGCTCAATTATCTCTAAAACATAGTTATATTAGGTTCTTTAACAATTGTTATTGCTTATCATATGTATTTCAAACCCCTTATCCATGTCTAGTTACTGGCTTTGGTACACAACTGTTATCGTTCACATATTGTTTGTGGATCAGTGGATTTCTCCTACTTGGTGCGGTTGCACATGCAATCATTTTTATGAAGAAACTATGATCTAACTACTCGATATGTACAATCTATTAGATTTTGTTCTTAGGCATTGGATACCTCATGATACGTGGCTAGATTTCCTTCTCATAGTCACATCAAATTGTATAGATTTTGAAGATCATCCTTTCCATTAAGTTCTGGGATATCCATAACACTGTGACATGATTAAAACAAAGTCTTCAAATTGTAACACGATTGCAAAACTAAAGGTCTTGAAATCCAGAGTATTGGCTTAATTGGTAAGTAGAATCTCTTCCTACCTTATTGATTAGGGTTTGATTCTTGAAAGTAGACCCATTTATGAATTCTCTAACTCCAATGTGTGTGCCTATGTCGTTTGCCCTTGATTGGACCAAAGAGGTGAACTTTATCATTAAAGTGGCGCATGATATGGCCTATAATGTCATGTTACTGATAAGTAAAGGTTTGGAAATGCAAAACATGCTAATATATACATGCATCTATTGTTAATCGGCCTTAATAATTGCAAGGAATATTTTTGTTTTGAGTCCATTTTGAAATAGGTCTCAGAAAGAAGAAACACTGAACTATCATGCAGTTAAATCCAGCGAAGTTAGCCAGCTTGAGAAGGTGATCTTTTGTTTAGCATTAATGTCTCTTCCCTTTTTCTTTTTGAAATTATATTAATGTTCTCTTCTTATTAAAATGCTTATTAATTTCACACACACGATGCATGTAACTGACAGGATTTGGATGCATGGTTTTGTATAAATTTTTAACATATGAGTATTTTTAAAAATTAATTGTTGCACACATACCACTATAATTAATAGTATAGCAAACTATTCACAGCAAACATCTAAATGATGATCTAATGAGTTTATATAAATACCAACATATAAGTATTCAACATAGATTTCACTAATTTACTCTGTATTTCCGAAACCATTTATCTATGTAAACTTCGGAACAAGGGCAGTAAGGGGACAAGGGAGAGTCTTGGTGCCAAAAATCTTGAGATTAAACTCAAGTGAGAGTCAAAATAAAAAAAATCATTTAATTTAAAAAATAATACGAAAATTAGTTTAAAATGTTACAATATAATTGTCAATTACTGTGTGTTTGATCGATTATCTTATATATGAATATATGCTAAAATATTAATTTGTGAAATCCAAAATTTATGCGATGATAGAAACTATTATATTTATTTTATTTATAAAAATTCATATACTTAGAAATTCAGTAATATGAGGTTATTAACTAAATTTAGTAGTGTTGATGTAGCCCCATATTAATAGAATCTGGATATATTAAAAATGTTATTGAGCTCAAGGTAGAAGACAAAGAAAACAAGAAGAAAAGATAAAGTTGCTGCAAAAATATTCTCATTAAGTTGCAACTTTTTTTACAGCTCAGAGTCCAATATATATGCTAAGTCTACTATCTTAAAAAAACTTACTAAAGTAAAATACTAATAAGAGTAAAAGTAAAAGACATTTACAGTGAATAAAAATAAATAAATTACATTTCTCATTTTTATTTATTTACACTCCCACTCAAGATGTGCATACAAATTGTGTATGCTCATCTTGCTCAACAAAGACTCATGCTATGATGATATCAAGGCCTTAGTAAAAATATTGGCCAACTGTTGCTGTGTTCTGATATGGATTGGGCTTATTAAACCTGACTGCGCCTCTTCTTTGATGAAATGGAAGTCTAGTTCAATATGCTTAGTCTTGTCGTGAAAAACAAGATTCTTTGTAATATGTATGGCTGACATATTATCACTATACATGACACCTTGACCTTGATGTTTGATTCCAAAATCTCCAAGCAAGTTAAGCAACCAAAGTGCCTCACAAGTAGTTACTGCCATGGCTCTGTATTCAGCCTCTGCTGAACTCCTGGAAACCACTCCCTGCTTTTTAGACTTCCAGCTTATCAAAAGATTTCCAAGACAAATACAAAAACCGGTCAATGACCTCCTAGTTTCATTACACCTTCCCGATCACTATCAGTATATGCCTTCAACTGTAATTCTGAGTTTGCAGAAAAGAAAACTCCTTGACCTGGTGAGTTCTTCAAATATCTCAAAACCTTGAAAGCTGCATCCATATGAACCTTTGCTGGCTTATCCATAAACTGGGAGAGTACATGTACAGCATAGCACATATCTAGCCTAGTAATGGTCAGATATAATAATTTTCCCACCAAGGCTCTATATTCAATAAAGTCAGAAAGTACATTTTCAGTAGAGTGCATTAGTTTATGATTGACTTTCATTGGTGTTCTACATGGTTTTGCACCTAATTGGCCGTAATGTTCCTGTAGCTGCAAAGTATACTTTCTTTGACTCATTGATGTACCCAAACTTGACCTAGCTATCTCCAAACCCAAAAAATACTTCAAACTCCCTAAAATCTTTGAGTTTAAAGTATGTCCTTAGATCTTCTTTAAATTCTTTATCGAATGTTCATTATCACTTGCAATAGCTACATCATCAACACAAACCAATAATGCCAAATAACCATTTTCTGACTTTTTTGCGAACAAAGAATAATCTGCTTTAGATTGTGTAAACCCCATTCTCAGGGGACAATCACAAAATTTCAAGTTTCATTGCCTTGAGGCCTGTTTTAAACCATATAGGGATTTTTATAAGTTGCGTACAAGCCTGCCTTCATTCTTATTACCTTTTTGAACACTTTGGATACCAGATTCACTCAAACTCTCCCCCTGAATGTGGTATCCTTGAGGGATATCCATGTAAACTTCCTCAAATAAATCCCCATTTAAAAAAGCGTTATTGATGTCAAGTTGAGAAAGAAACCACCCTTTTATGGCTACTAAGGCTAAGAAAAGCCTAAGGGTTTCGTGTTTAGCAACGAGACTAAAGGCTTCTTGATGATCAACACCCTCTTTGATTATACCGTTTAGCTACCAACCTAGCTTTATACCTCTCAACAGTCCCATCTGCAATGATTTTATGTACCCATTTACAACTAATAGGAACCTTGCCCTTAGGTAATGAAACAATGGACCAAGTATTATTAGATCGCAAAGCATCAAGCTCTGCTTTTATAGCTTACTGCCAGTGATCAAATTGGATTGCCTGACTAAAGGTAATTGGTTCAAAAGTAGAAGAAACAGAAAAGATAAAGCTTTATAAAAAGGAGAAAGTCTATGATAAACTAAATGGTTTTGAATGGGATAAGAAGTGCAGAAATTTGCATTTGAGGAATTAGAAAAAGAATGATGATACTCTTGAAGATATAAGGGTAGTTTAGTAGGTCTAGAGGATCTTCTAAGAACAGGTTCAGATTCTGAAACAAGTTGAGAAACTGGTTCAGTTGTAGGAATAATGTCAGAATTTGATGTTGGAATAGAGGCAGAAGTTGATGGATCAGGTAGAGGTATTGTGCGATTAGATGAGGGATTATGTGAAATAGGCAATGAAGAAAATTGGAATGAGAATAAGGTTTGAAGGAATCAAAAGAAAATGAAAAAGTATCAGTGTTTGGAAGAACAGAAACAAAATTAGGAGCAATTGAAGTAGACTGGAAAGGGAGTATATATTCAGAAAATTGAACATCTCTTGAAATGAAAGTAGTTTTAGTTTCCAGATAATATAATTTGTAACCTTTGACATTAGGTGGATAACCTAAGAAAATACATCTTTTGGTCCTAGAGTCAAATTTCTTTCTGTGATTACTAAGGTTGACAACAAAACAAAGACAACCAAAAGATTTAAAGTGAGCATAGGAAGGTGCTTGTTCAAAAAGAACTTGATAAGGAGTTTTATTTTCTAAAGTGGATAAAGGAATCCTATTGATGATGTAAGTGGCAGTGGAAATAGCATCTCCCCAGAAATAAAGTTTTGCACGAAATAGAATTACTCTAGCTACATTCAAAACATGTTGATGTTAACGCTCAAGAATTCCATTTTATTGAGGTGTATAAGAGCAAGTAGTTTGATGCATAATCCCCTTAGAACTATAAAAGGTAGGTAAGTGAAATTCACCTCCATTATCAGTTCCAAGTATCTGAATGGGCTGATGAAATTGTATATTGATAAGATTGAAAAAATGAGAAAGTCATTGTGAAACCTCAGACTTATGTTTCATCGAATAAACCCAACAAAGTAAGAGAATAATGATGGCCTTGTAAATCACATTGAGAATAGGGTCCCCAAACATCACAGCAGACAAGACCAAATAATTTCAAAACAGAATCTGTATGAGAAGGAAATGGCAATCTTTTCTCTTTAGCTTTAAAACAAGTCATACAAGGATCATAACGCTCTTGGGTAATATCAATATGACAATGTTTTATTCTATCTGTAGGAATATGACCTAATCTATGATGCCGTATATCAAGAGATATACCACAAGAAACATTAGAACAAGAAACAAGCAAAGTAGGTAAAGCATGGACTAAACTAGTATTTACATTGAGAGAGGAAGAATGTAAATGAACTTGAAGAAAGTACAAGCCTCTTGCACTTTAGCTAGTCCAATCATCCATGGTGACAAGACCTGAATAAGGCAGATATGAGAAAGAAATATGAGATAGAGACCAGGATTTTGAGTTAGTTTACTGATTGATAGAGACCATTTGGCAAGCTAACATAACAGTTGGTTACAGGTTTATAGTCGCTACAAAATTTAGGAGAGCAAATTATATGATATGTAGCCGGAGTATCTCCTATCCATGGAGAAATCAAAATTGTGTACTCAGAAATTTAAGAAAGGTTTTAGTATGAATAGGAGAAAAAATTGAAGAAGATATACCTACATAGTTGGAACAGTGTTGATCAGTAACAACAGCAGAAGTACCTGGAACTTGATGAGATGCAATCTGAAATTCTTGGTGAGAAACTGTGTTAATCAACTCCAACAATTTATGTACTTGATCATAGATTACATGTAGGCTTGGTATTGATACTGAATTGAAGGAACCACTAACATCCCCAGATTGAGGTTTATCAATCTTTGGTGAAGAGACTTGACAACCTTTTCCAGCTTTTGGTGCTTGAAATGACTGATTGGTGTAATTAACTGATTGACCAAACCAAGGTGCTTGATTGCGAAACAGATGGTTGTCCAGATTTAAATGGTTTGCCCCCTCCTTTAGCCATATTAAATTTGAAGGATGATGGATATCCAATTAACCTATAATAGCTATCTTTCATATGACCTGGCTTGCCATAGTAACTGCACACCAACTCAGATTTTCCTTTCTTTATAGACATTACAGCTCCATCAACAAAACTCCATGTTTGAGTCAAATTACTTCTTTGAGTTTCCTTTTTAAGTATCATGTTATAGGCCTGTTCTAAAGTTGGAAAAGTTTTCATCAAGACAATTTGTGACCTAACTGTTTGAAAAACTTTCGTTTAGCCCATTCAAGAACTTAAAAACACAATCCTTCTGTTGCGCATTAATACAGGGTTGAAAACATGTAGAATTACATTTTCCACATGCACAGTAGGGTTTTGGCCTAAAGCTTGTAAGCTCTTCCCAAATAGAGTTCAATTCAGTGAAATACCACAGAGTTTGTGCCTTGTGAATTGCACAAAACATGTTGTAGATGGGCAATACGAGAATCATCAGGATGTGCAAACCGTTGATTCATTTTGTCCCATTGACACAATTGAAGGAGAAATTGAGTGAAGCAACCAAGCCACTATCAAGTTGTTGCATCTCATTCAAGCAGCAAATTATATAGAATTAGAATTTGGCTTAGGGATTGAACCATCCAAAAACACTAATTTGTTCCTCCTTGACAACGCTAGAAGAAAATAGCGCTTCCAAGTGATGAATTATGTGAAGTAAGCTCTAGTGTGACAATAACTGAGTTGTGATTGTCAGAATGGTGAAGAAAAAAAAGGCAAAGCTGGATAATCAATGGGATTGAGAGTCACCATTTTTGGAGAAACCCCTAAAATTTCTTGAATTAGGAATTAGGCAAACAAGAACTCAGCAGAAGAAAGTAAAGAACCCAAAGATTGAAGGAAGAAGCTTAATCCAACAAAGGCAAAAGTTTAATTGATTGAAAGAAAAAAAACCAAAAGCTCTGATATCATGTTAATTGAGCTCAAGGTAGAAGTTGAAGAAAACGAGAAGAAGAAAAGATAAAGTTGCTGCAAAAATATTCTCATTAAGTTGTAATTGTTTTTACAGCTCAGAGTCCAATATATATGCTAAGTCTACCATCTTAACAGAACTTATTAAAGTAAAATACTAACAAGAGTAAAACTAAAAGACATTCACAATGAATAAAAATAAATCAATTGCTTTTCTCATTTTTATATATTTACAAAAAAAAAAAAGGTGATTTACCCAATAAAGAAAACAAATTAACTAATTAAATTTAAATAAAGGAATAAATAATTAAAGACCTAGGTAGATTATCGTTAATTTATAGCAAGGAAATGATTAGGAAGGTATGTCATCATCTGATCAATTTGTTGCAAGATACTGAAAAATGTTTCCTGGCTTTTCTAGGATTTGGAAGTGGAAATTGAACAACTTGAGAATGAAAGAGATGAACTTGAAGCTGCATTAAAAAAGGTTTCTTTTATAATCTGAATATTTTATATTTTATCTTTAAAGTAAAAATACATTTTCTGTGAATTATTGAAATGCATGGTATTGCCTAATTAAATCTATCTTAATTACCCGTCCTTTATGCCTTCTTTGGGAGGACAGAAAGTGGGAGGAAAGGAAATGGGTGAAAAATGTAATTTTGATTAGATACATTTATTTCTCTTAATAAACTAACAGTCAATATTTAATGTAGATATATTATCCACCTATTTTTATTTGTCCCACTTTCAACTCTCCCAAACAAAGTCTTAAGTTGTTGCATATTGCAGGTCAATGATTCATTGACTACATGTCGAGCAAAGCTTCGCAATGCTAAGGAAGAACGAGAACAATTTGATGAAGCCAGTGATCAAATTTTAGCACATCTTAAAGCCAGGGTCTTGTTTCCTTTATTCATTCTTGGGTCCTGTTATGTACTATAAACATTGCAATCTATTTTCCAAATTCATGCCTATTTTATCATTAGACTATCTATATTTTATTTAGACATTTTCCTATTGAAGATTTCCTTGGTATTCAGGAAGAAGAGCTCTCGAAGTCGATTTCATCATGTAGAAGAGAAGCAGATGTTGTCAGTATATGGATAAATTTTTTGGAAGACACTTGGGCAATACACACTACAAGTATTGAGCAAAAGGAGAAGCAGGTCAAGTATGTCCAACTGGTTCCTTTAGTCGACAGATCTCTTAGTAAAAAAAAGAAAAAAGAGATTTTTTTTCCATTTTGAATCTCTTTCTAATATAAAAGTGAGCTCTTTAGAGTGATTTCTTCATGAAGTGAGATTATGATGGTTTGGATACATACATTGATGTATACATAGATGTTCTACTGTAGAAAGTTGAACACATAAATGTTACAGGAGTTAAAAAAGGGAAGGGTATATGGTTAAAAATGACATGGAGAGAAGAGTAGTGAATAAGAATCTAAAGGCCACATGAAATGGGAAGAAAACATCTATAAAGATGACCTCAACTAAGTTGAGATGAACCTATGCTTCATTTAGTAAAATAATACGATATAAATTCATGGACAAATTATTTCTATTAGTTTAGCATTATCAAGTTCCATAAAAATTATGCCTTGGGAATGAAATTTTCATTTTTCAGATATACCAAATGTAATTTTTAAATGAATTGGACAATTTTATGAAATTTATTTATATCTATTAGGCATAAGACCTAACTGAGTTGAGCAGGGTGTTGATCAATCAATTTTGTTTATTCAAATTCTATCATTTGATATATATCTTCTTTTCTTTCTTATAAATGCATGTTCAAGTGCTGAGTTGGAGAAATATGGAGAATATTTAACAAATTTGGTTGTTCATCTTTTTACATTTTGCAAGGTACTGATACACTCACCCTTGTTGATTGGTCTCTATGATGTGTGTTCTCAAACAGAAAGTTATTATATTTCTGCAATTTATCCATGAATTTAGGAACAGTTGGGGCCTTTCCTCATCCGTCTTAGAGGACTTGTGGCGGTATTGAGGTCATTTCAGGGGTAAGTGTTGTATTTCTTTTTTATGTCTATTACTAAGTCAAATGAAAGCTAAAACTATTGTTTCCACATCAGATCAGAGATAGTACCTATTGTAAACGATGATGAGACAAAAGCAATAAATGAAAGGAGAAATCTTGAGAATGAGTTCTTGGATTGGGAAGCCAAGGTATGAATGTGATTTTCGTAATTTTCTTGGATAGCTAATTAAAGGGTCAAAAGGTTTCTACTTTTATATTGTTTCTTTATTTGATTAAGTATTTATCAAACTTTTGGTTTTTGTCATTTCAGTTTCTAACTATCTTAAGCACGGTTGAAGGAGTGAAAAGGCATTATTACTACGGAACTAAAGGCGTTAGCAGGTATATCAGTTTTTATTCTTTGACCTTGTAACTTAAAAAATTTGTCTTTCAATCAAAACCTTGCAAAAGACATTATTCTACTCTAATTTAACGGGGAAAAAAAGCTGTATTTGTGCTCACTAGATCAAAAATAAAATGGAGCATAACTTTTTATAGCCATCACTTGTTCCAAAATTAAAATGAATCTTCAAACTTGAATCTATTGATTTTTTATCAATCTCTTCTTAACTGCCAAAAAATGGCGCTATTTTGATTAAACAGGTCAGTTTCAATTAATTAAATTTAAGGTAAAACAGTATATAAATGCTTAAGTTTGGGTACAACTGTAGTTTTCTGTAACAGTTTGTATCCTTTTTCTTTTTGTTATTGAGTCTTATTTTTTTTTATTTCACTTCACATAAACAAATGAATCCCACATTTTGAAATTTGATGGCTTAAAATACACTTTAGGAAAGACGATGAAAGGATCAAAGAGCTAGTTGATGTACTTGAAAAAGTGAGAGAAGAATTTGAGTCCATTGAAAGACCATTTCTGCAAGTTGAACATCCAATACAGAAACCAAAGTCGCCATTAAGTTCGCCTCACGGTCAATCTCCTAGGTACAAACAGATGAGTCTAGCAAGAAAACACACCAAGAAAACAAAATCATCCTTAGTTAATAGAAATCAGGCTCCTGCATTGGTGGAATTGGAACACCTAGAATCTGATTTTGGAGAAGACGACATTGGCTATTTTGATGAGCTTGGAGAATGGGAATTTGATCAACTTGAAAAGGAGGCCAATGTAACCAACTGACCATCAACTGATGGTTATGACAGGAAAATGTATAGAAAAATGATATGAAAATGGCTGATTGTATCGGTCACAGTGACTATGATTCGAACAGTTAACGGTAAACTACTTAAGCATCTTATATATAAGAAATAGAGTATTTTGGTTATCTATATTTTCACTTTCTAACAATGTTGTACTTTACAAGCCTAGATGAACAAGGGCTTTCCTTTTTGAGTAGGAAACAAGCGTTATTATACACAAATGTATAAATTCTCTCCTTTGACAATGTAATGTAGATACCTCTATACAAATGTATTTTTTCCAACGTCAAAGTATGATTCTTTTGCTTTTGTTTTTCCATGTATTATATTTGTACATGTGTCTCCATGCTTAGTGCAGCATTCAGGTAAAGTCTTTCTAACCATGTAAGAATTTTTGTTTTCAAAATCACACTGTTAAGTCCCTACATTATATTTTTCTTACACCAAATCCAATCCTTTTAGAAACTGTCCAACAATAATTATAATAAGAAAAGAAAAGATGATAATGGGTGATTGGGTAATGACAATTATTACTTAGATGAATGTCAATTAAACTTGAAGCCAAACAGTTGTCCACACGTGTTACTTCATTATTATAATCAACAATTACATCCATGTTAAATCAATAATATACCATTAATACTCCGTCCAAGAAGTTTCATAACCTTGACTGGTGATGGAAGTGGGTTGAATACCGGTAACTTCTGAACTACCCATTATCATATTGGTTTAAAATTTTATTAACAATATCCATTCTAAACTCTGTTTTATTTGTATCTGAATTTAAAATTTTAGTTCATTGTAAATCCGTTTAAAACTCTTAAACGAATTGAATGTCCGTACATTTAAATTATCCAAATCCGAATTTATTTAAAATATATTTTTTTACAAATAAATAGGTAGGGTATCCGTTGATATTTATGGCCAAAGCCGTTTATTATAGCGGGTAATGGATATTTTGTACTCAGAACTCGTATCCGTTGCCCGTGAAAATTTCACTATCCATATCCATTTAAAATCCATTTATAATTATCTGTACGCTCATTAAACAAATTGAAACAGAGCGGATATCCTAAAATACGGGTCTCACTTCCATCCCTAACCTTGAGGAAATGTAATAATCATGATTTCATGTTTCAAAATTAGGCGTGGAGAATAATTATAATGCTAGTGCAAAGTAACTATGGAATTAATGGTAAAAATCGAAAGTCATATAGAAAATTGGTAAGATGCAATATACATGTAATATTGAGAGTCCTATACTCATTGTTACACAATTAATTTTAAAATAAATTGTATAAGGTTTAGGTTTTAAAAATATGGTTAAGACCTTGTCATTGAAAATTCAACTAATATTATTATTTTTTGGAAATAATTACTCATGAGTTAGCATGTGAGGAAGGGTGAAATGTTGTGTTGCAAACTCTCTACAATTAAGTCAAAGAATTAGATTTTTTTTTTTTTAAATTTAATACAAATGATTGACATAAGTTAAAATAAGAAATGTAACAAATCTAAATATAAAGTGGTATTTTAGCTTTGTATATGCAAATGAATATTAAAAAAAAAGGAAAAATATAATTAAGTCTTTGAAACATATCTAAATTAACACAAAAATGCTTCACTTTTGAGAAATAATTATAATATTCCTAATTTTTATTTTTACTCATTATTAAAAGTTAACATTTTCTGTCCAAAAAGATTTACTTTTGAACACAATATACTCACTTTTTGAATAGAAAATGCTAATCATTTAGATAGAAGGGTCCAAGAAGGAGTCAAAGTAAAAGTTAGAGATGTCATGACTATTAATTTTTTGAAAGCAAATGATTTTAAATGCTAATTTCAACATAATTTAGAGTTGGAGTTATATTTTATTCAAAAAAATTAAATTAAATTCAATTGATGCCTTGCAATAGTCATATTCATCTCTACCACTAGCAGTCACATTAATATAAATTATGATTCACAACATACATAAGTGGATGACAAAGTGAATGCGAATCATTAGTTATAACATAATGTATTAAATGCTAATTGCAGTTATCTAAAATGCGTTTTTGATAGGAAAAAAAAAAGAAGAGAGAAATTGATTTTTTCGCAAAAATTTGAAAGGTACAATCATTGGACTTTGGAGGACAGAATAGACACATGAACGGTAGGAAAGTCTGAAGTGTTACCCAAAAGATCAAAAAGAAAAAAAATGGTAAGGTACCTTACATCATCTACTCAGTTTCCGAAAGTGATGCCAGTGATGCTTAGCAATAGCCATTGAAGCTTTTTCCATCTTTTTGCAGTCTCATTTTTCAGCTTTCACGTCTGCTCACTAACCAATCATGCAATAGCGTGACCTTTTTTACACCTCATCCAGAAGCTACGTAAAAAGAAAATAAAAGCTGATAATTGCGGGAAGCCAAAGAATTAGTAGCCAGCACAAAGCTCTGTTGCACTGAACCACAGGAAATGGCTGATCACGTGATGCTCATTTATCAAATAGATGCATATAACCAGACAAAACCTATAGCCTGCAACACAACGCTATATGTCACAGTAAGCAGTATAACTTGCATGGGTACTCTTGTTATGATGATTCATTGATATGTAGTATAGTATAGAGCTCTTTCTTTGCCATTTTTTTTTTAAATCGTAAGCTGATTTATATGGCTTAATAAGAATTTTGATTCAATATATAAATTTACCTTTAAACTTTGATTAAACAATCGAGTTTGAATTTTTGATTACATCTGCTTAACTCACTCCATTATAGTCTAATTGGGATTAGGAATTCATACACTACACCCTAGTCCCTAAGGTAAAGTTGTTTAATCCAAGCATTACCTCCTCAAGTGTGAAAGATTTGGAGCTTATGCTTGTTCTTGGTGAAGTCAACACTAACATCCCTGATTTACAATTCCAAAGACCTCACCTCATTTTGACCAAGTCAAATTCAGGCATATATATATATATAATATTCAAAACCATATAGGTAATATAAAATTACTAGTACAGTCCTTGGAAAATTAATATTAAATAAAAATATATCTTAGAGATATGGGCTCATGCCTTTTGAAAAATTTAAAGTTTTGTTGCAGAAGAACCTGTGAAATGTTGGAGAAATGAACAAAACAATTCCATTTTTTACAAGTCTACAAGTTTAGGCTCATATTAAAAACTAACTATTTACTTTTTTTTTTTTTTTTTTTTTAAGAAATCCATTGTCTAATAGATATTTTTTTTTCCATATATTTACAAGCTTCCATTTAAAATTTTTTGACATAAAGAAAAAAGAATCTTAAATAGATGAAAGTGGTTCATCTGTAACTAAACAATATTTGTAAAAATCATGCATTGCAGTGACAGTGATCCACTGAGGACTCCAAAGTAGATACAGCACCCTGCACCAAATAGCATATGATAATGTGAAGATTTGATCTATCTTTTATATATATATATATATATATATATATATACTAGTTTTTTTTTTAAACGTGCCTTAGCTAAATTGTACTTGTTGTTTTTTATCATAAATTGTTTTATTCTTTTATATTATATGATAATATTATTTTTAAAATCTAAGTTTAATTTCACAATTCATTATTATTTTTTCTAATTTTTTCGGTAGTAAATTCATTTGATTTAATAATTGATTGTCTTAATAATTTTTACATTTATACATATATATTTTCGTCATATGTAACTTGTTCTCATTTGCATTTTAATTTTTATATATCTATAATTCTCTTATTAATTCATCATTTTATTTAAATAATTTTAAGTTTTATGAAATGATTTGAGTTAAACCATAGTTAAAAATTTTGGAATTACTGTTTAAGGTTGGATTTAACCAAATAGTTGATCAAATGTGAAACTAATAAGGAAAATTATAGTTCTTATAATATTTTCTTTAATTTAATATATAATTTATAAGATTTGATAAAATTCGAGTCAACTATTGCTAGCGCTAGATTTATCGATGTAAAAATAAATGAATTAATTTGATATATTATCATGATTATAGATTATAGATAAATAACAACTATTCTATTAATTTATAAATAAAGAGAGTTAATACTTACTACAAGAGGAAGATATGATCGCAAACTTAATAATTTCAATTCAGAACAGCAAAAACAACAAATTATTGATAGCGAAAAATAATTAAAACTAAACATCTATATATAGTGGTATGATAGAACAAATTTCTAATTAGAATCGAATTAAAGAATAAATTTCTAATTAGAATAGGATTTGATTAAAATTATAATAATAATAATTATAATAGAAAAATAAATACAATGCGGTCTCAATTTAGCTATTAAGATTAAATTATCTTTAATAATATCTTTTATCAATTAGGATACATAGGGACATTTTAAAGATCAAATGTTCCCCTCATTCATACTTTTATATTTATATATCGGAAAATATTTTTAGCACAATTTGTGTTAGGTCCGATATAAGTGAAAAAACTGAATGTCCTTAAAAAGTTTTTAGCATATATATATTATTGATGTCACACTAAAAATGTAATTTTAAATATGTACAAATTGTGTCAGATACAACTTGTGTCGTTTGAGAAAGCACTGTCTCTCTATATACATATATCAAATTTTTGAAGACCATTGAATGCTTGAATTATGTTATATGTAAAAATAAAAATATAAGAATATAAGAATATAAGAATATATATATATATTTATGCATTGAACCTTCAAGAAAAAGGAAGAGAAGAGAGAGTTTAAATGTATACACGTATATATAGCGCTGGTAGGCAGTGTCAACATCCAGTGTCCTAATGTTATATGCATGAATGTCGAATGTAAGGTATTAATAACTTATAGCTGCCAATCAAAGCATGAATGGATGAATAAAACGAGCATAAGTCCATGTATGTCTTGCTCCAGCTTCCTCATAACACGTACTTAGGCAGTGTCAACATCTAGTGTTCCTCATCACACGTACTAAGGATAAGACTTGTCTCCTCCTCCGATGCATGAGTCATCCTATTACTAAACGAATCAAAAAGAACATTTTAGAAAAACCGTGTTATCATTTTTTTTTTCCCCCTTAACGTATGACCAGAAGTATTCTCATTTCAACTAAAATATCTAATGTGATTTAGTATGATACAGAGGTAGATCCATACCCTCGGCGCAGATAAATCTTTCAGTTGATTAGCTCTAAGTCTCTATCAAAACACAATTCTTGCTCGTTTCTCAATGTTCAAACCAAAGTAATTCCATTCTAATTAAATATTAAATTAAAATTGATTTATAGTTCCACGGACACGAATTTGTGTACAGTTGGACATAAATACAGCTCTTCATTTTTATTGATTTTCTCTAAATATATAGAAGTAATAATTAATTAATTAATACAATCTAAAATATGAAAATTTTTGTTGCTCAAAAAATTTGTACAAACATCATCTAAATAACTTACTATTCAGTTCATCAGTTATACTTAGATACATAAGTTAAAATTTTTATTTTCAAAATTTAATTATATAATTATATTAAAAAATTTTACTTTTTTATATAGTTTTACATGCCACGAGAGGCAGAGCCTTGTTAGGTTTTCTCATATTAAATTTTGTCACCTGTGATTTTTTTTTAAAAATATATATATATATTTATAATTGACTATGCTTCAAATTTTAAATTTCACCTATGCCCTGTGACGCCACTTGGTCGATTAGAGAATGATAATGACATTTTATTAATTAAAAAAATAAGTGAAATTACTAAATAAAGTTACATGTTTTTGAGTATATGAGGATCTAAATAATAATTCACTCTCAATGAGATAAGAACCGTTGAATTATTTTTGGCTGGTCAATTTCTAAACCGTAAAATCTAACAATATATATCCAAAAGGAAAATTCTAATGGGATGATTCAAAATAACGTATGATCATTAATATTTTTCTGTCCCTAATTAGGAATATTCCATATAAATATAAACATATCAAATGAGATTTTTTATGTTAGGTCACTTTCTCTGGAAGTAAAAAGAATCAGAAATGTAATTAATAATTAAAAATAAGGAAATAATTAATAATTAATAATTTTTTTAATTAAAAGTAAAGCTACCATCTTAACGCCACATGCAAACCAATCCCTCACGACAATCCAAAATCTTTTTTACAATAAAGATAAAAGAAAAAGAGGAAAAAAAAAAAAAAGGCAAGCATATGAACTTTTGATGCCAGAAGGGAAAATCCACAACTTTTCCTGACATTTTATTTATTTGGAACCATTCAACATATATATATATATATATATATATATATTATATTTTAAACTCCAAAGTGAAAAAACGTTAGGGAAAAAAACTGAGATTTCTTTTGTAATAAAATTTTACTTTTCTAATTTGGTTCCATCACTTTAAAACATGCTCTGCCTCATTCTTCATCCTCCATAATCATTCCCACACAAAGAAAGATCAGGAGAGAGAGAGAGAAAAATATAGTTGTTACATATAAATGAGATGGGCATAGACCAAAGCCAACCTTCCCCTTCTTCTTCTTCTTCTTCTTCTTCTTCTTCTTCCTCATTTTCATGTTACTATGTAGATGATGAATACATTGACATGGAATTGAGCTCCTCTAAAAACTTGTTTTGCTTCTCACCACAAAGCAGAGAGTTTGAGTTTCAAATGTCTTCCGTTAACAATGATAAAGAAGTCATTTCTTCTCCAGCTGATGAACTATTCTACAAAGGCAAACTCCTCCCTCTCTACCTCCCTCCTCGCTTGCAAATGGTTCAAAAACTCCTCCATCCCTCCACCACCACCGCCGCCACCGCCAGTAACAATCAAAGTGATTCTTTTCATCAAGAAAAAGAATATTCTTTTCAAGAAAACTATTCTGTTAATCCTTTTATTACTATTCCTAACTCCACCAACACCACCGCCACCCCATTGGAATCTTTCAATATTTCACCTTCAAAATCTAGTAGATTTAGTTGTGATCTAAATCGAGATGAGTATTTTTTTGAATTATCAACTGAACGTAATAGCTTCAATAAAAGTCCAATAAAGAAATCTTGGTCCAGGAAGTTAAAAAAATCTTTACTTGGTCAAAAGCTTAAGGCTTCAAGTGCTTATTTGAAGTCTCTGTTATTTACAAGGTCCAGTTGTGCAGATAAGTCTTCTTGCATTAAAGCATCAAGAAATTCTGATATCTTTGAGACTACAGATTGCTTAAGTAAGCGCATAAAAGTAGCCAAGAAAAACTATTCATTTGGCGAAACACTAATGAAAAGAATTGAGAAAGAAATGAGTGCAGATATTTTTCATAGTCAAAGAAGGTCTTTCTCTGGTGTGATTCAACGACATTCTACGAATAAGTCATTGTCGTCTAATTCATCTGTGTCGTCTTCATCGTCATCGTCTTTTTCATTTAGTTCTTCAAGTGGGTTTTGTGATTTACAGTTGCTTAAAAGAACTGGCAGTGTTAATTCAGTGACAGAGAGTTCAGTTGAAGGAGCAATTGCTTACTGTAAAAAATCTCAGGAAGCAGTTGTTTTGTTAAAGAAAGATTAGGGCAAATGAAACTGCGGTTTATGTCATTGGCTGTTCAGAATATAATGGTAACAGAAGATTTCGAGATGGGCATCTCATAGTTCGTTATTGAACATTTTAAAGCAAGCTGTGTGATTTTTTAGAAAGTTTATTGTATATTATCAATGTCAAGATTATTCTTCTGGTTCTTTAATCACTGGGGGTTTTCATCTTTCTTCCATTACTTTTTACTTGCACAAATTAACAACTCGAGAGCAATGATTATGTAGTTATAACTTATTCCAGTAAGATGGATCCAAAATGTACTATTTTTTCTTAAACCAGACTGCAGTTCTATTGGCTACACAAAGTTTCCTTTCCCCTCATCTTTTCATTTTTATTCAAAGGGGAGGGAAAAATGAAGGTTGAGAAGACTAAAAATTCTGTGATACAGGAAAATTTACCTGTATAAAAATTACGAGATCTTAATTTTTGAAAGTTCTTTATGGCTTCCTAACTCAAGAGTCTGAGTTCGTCCATTGATAGAAATCCAGCACAGTCGAAGCTATTAAAGACATGAACGTGCTTTGAACATGATAATTATAAATAAATAAAAAAAAAGATAAAACAACAATAAAGAGTGATAACACTGGATATTACACATGCTGAAAGATAATTTTTCGTAATGCACTTTATTTTTCATTTGGCAATGAAGTAAGGAACATTGCACCCGTCCCACAAACAATACACGAGCAGAATAGATCATAAGGTTATATGAATACTAAAATTTAAAATGTATAAGATTGATGGGTGTCAAAATGGATCATAATATAGAAATACCGTTAAATGTCTAATATAGTCTAATTAAGAATAAAAAATTATTTCAATATATATATTAAGCATGTTGTAAATGTCACATTTGTTAGCCTCTTGACACGTACCATTCCAATTGAAATTCTCATTTAGATTAAAACCAGAGAGAGAAATCCTGTTTAATCCGTTTTGCTTTTAAGAAAAAAAGAAGTTGTCACCTTAGCTTTCAATTTGACTCCACAAATAGTACTTGTCCAATGAAAACATGTACTATAACGAGGACTAGGTTTTTGGTATAAAGCTATAAGTTATTTGATTTTAAATTAAAGCCAGATTCACTGAAAACGGATTTTTATGATAATTAATATAAAAGTAAGAAGTATTATATTTAATTTCTTAATGAGGATACTAAGATAATTGATAACAAAAATAAAGTAAAAATAAAATATATAATCATAAAATAATTGGGAAATACCAATTCTAGCCCCTTCTTGGAGATTCTAGATTGATGACACATATTTTAACAACAATAATAACAATAGTCACCAAAAATAATAAAAAGATGATGAGAAGAGGAGAATTAGGGCTTTGGTCGATTTGATTTGCAATTTAGGGATAAATCCAAAAATCTAGTTGCATATCACCTACATTCACGATCCGATCCGGATTAGAACCATGCAGTTATATCAATTGGTTTTAATTTGATTTTATCATGTTCTCACAAGCCAAATTTTTGAAGGAGTAGTTTAAAAAAAAAAAAAAAAAAAAAAAGGTCTTGGAACTCATTCGTGAGAAGGCTGAAAGTTTTGCTGACTTGCATGGAAGGAGACTTTGACGTCCATTGGAGGTTGCTAGACCTAGAGATAAGGAATGCTGCTATACTTAAAGAAAACGATGAGTTGAGGTATTTATGCCCCAAAAAGATTTTATAGGATAACTTGAACAAGGAAAATAGGAGATTGAATTAGGATTCAATCATTTTCTGAATTTTATAAAAGAAACAGCAGAAAATGAATAAGTTATAAAACTGAATCTTTTTTGAATAAAATAGAGAAAATGAAAAAAAAAATAAAGTTTTTAAATTTAACTTAAATGCATTTTTTTCTTTTTTTCTTTTTCCTCTTTTCTACTTTTTTTTTATATATAATAAAGACATGTTTATTATTTGGACCGGGTCCGAAATTGGGCTTCTTACATATCTCAATTTTGTAAAAGTCCATATATTTGTAAAAAAAAAAAAAATGAAACTTGAGAGAATCAGGTTTACCGTAGTTCTCAATTACAATGTATGTGCAAGGATTTCAGCTAATAAAAGGAACTAATTTGGAAAGAAGAGAAGCACAAATTGAATCAAAGAAGATTAATTTAAAAAGCCAAGGGAAATGATGGGTGTCAAAACCATAAAAAATAAATCTTGCTCTCCTGAACCTATATGATTTGTAAAAATGGTGAGAATGGTCGAATCCTAAAGACTAATTCGGTCAAATTTTCAGTTGAAGACCAGTAAATCAAATAATAAAATAAAGAGATGTTTAATTATGGAAGGGGATGTACTAATCAAAAAGAGATTAAGGTAACTAGAAAGCAATAAAAAATAAAGGATTAAAAATTAACAGTGAAAGACTTCAGTCAAAGGTAATTTATAGTGGGAAATTCTCTCGATTGATTATTGATACTAATATTATTCAATAATTTAAAAGATCGAAAGGTTTATAATCTTTGAATAAGTATCGTCAAAAAATCTTTCTAAATTATTAGATGAAACAGATAAGCGTTAGAATAATTTCTGACTGGCAAACAATTCTAATCAAATGATAGAATTTAATTTATTAGCAATAATACAAACTAGAAAGATGTGCCCTATTTAACAAACTTAACAAGTGAAATTCATTAAAAATAGATTATGAGTTTTCATAATATAATCTAAAAGTCTAGTTACAATTAAATTATATTATCTATTACTTGAATCAATTCAATTAGACAATTTGAATCTAACCCCATTGATAGCTATATACATTCCTATTAAGTTGAAAAATGTGACTTATTGAACAAATAATAAGAAGACAAAAGAGATAAAATTTCTCATCAAATCCAAGAAATACATAAAGATCAATTCAAACTAAAGAAGTAAAAATATTGCATTAAAATCTCATAATCATTGAGAAATTTCTACTTGAAAATGAAATAATTAGCAACGCATGACAATGGAGAAAACTCAAGGAAAAATAATTCTGCATTTTCTATTGTTATAAGAACTTAACTTGCCAATTAGTTTTTGATTACACTGAGGTCGCAAATAGCTTCTTTACAAGATTAGTTGTTTGAATATGAACTTGTTCTGTACTTTCGGATATATGAAGTGATTTCCTGAATTTCAGTTTGAAGTGCCAATATGATTCCCTAGTTGTTTGTTAAAGAAAGGTAATAATGGAATGGTGATAGAGAATATGGGTTGCAGGTGCAGAAAAGGACATCCCTAGTTGTTTAGCACTTTTAGTGGCAGCGATAGTTACGTATGTTTAGTCTGCTTGAACTGTCGAGCATATCACCGGCGAAATCATAAATATTCGTCTAATTTCTATGCACAGGTCCAAACGGCACACAGTGATATAACTAAATTCAAAATGTTTTAGATCATTGATTATATCATACAACTTCAAAACAACAAATTATCACATAGAAAAAGAGAAAGAAAAGAAATAGCATGGGACCTATTAATACAATTATAGCTTTCTTTTTTGTTTTTTGGCATAATGATCTAATACATATGAAAATTTGCACTTTTTTCATAAGCTCATAATAATAATAATAATAATAATAATAATAATAATGTAGCACTTAATTTGGTAAATTAGGTTTGGTTGATGCTTGATGCTTGTCGCTTCAATTTTCCCGTATCCTTAATCGTTGGATTATTGATCACAGTCACTTCAACATTACAAAATCGAAGTCAAGGTTGTTTTAGGTGACAAATTGAATGCCATGTCAGCTATTATTTCTTTTCTTTTTTTAAATATTTAGAAGGGGATTCGAATTTAAATATATTGTCATGTTTATATGTATTTATCACCAGACTGTCTTCATATACATTAAATCTACTATTTTCCTTTTTTTTGGAAATAAGACAAAAAATATTGAAGAAAAATAACATTTCACTCATTTTTTATCTAGATTTATATGTTCCGAACCTCTCCAATTTGAAAAAAGAAAATAATATAAAAAATTAAAAATTAAAAATGATTGTCATCACAAAGGTTCACATTGTACATAAAATATCTAAGGATTTTTTTTTTTCTTTTTTTGAAAATGATAAAATCTAAGGATTCATGAATGTACTTTTATGTATAGTTTGGGAAGTAGACTTTATTAAAAAAATAATATAATAATCAATGAAAAGAAACTGGCTAGTGTCTCATTAATTCAAAATGCATGATTTCTTTTTTTTTTTTTTTTTCTTTTTGTTTTTCTCTTATGGATGATGCTTTTGTTATGATTTTGACTAAACATTAAAATAAACAAATATGTCTATTTTGATATTTGGCAGGATTGAAATTTACCAAAAATATAGTGTATTTATACGTTAATTATCCAAATTTAGAAGAAGCAAACTAACATGCTCTTTTCCCTACAAAGTGTTGTGGCTGTCTCGTAGAATATATTTTATATACATATCATGTCATGCCCTGAGATTTTTAGTAACTTACAAAAATTCATTTATTAAATTATTAGTTAGCAATTTGTTATTTAAAAAATTAAATATGTGCAACATCAATTTGAGTAGACTAATATTTCTTCTTTTTTTTTTTTTTTTTACTTTTTTCAATGTCACATGATGTCTGAAAATTTTATTCTTAATTGCAATTCAAGGTGTTATTGTTATAAAAAATCAAAATTGTATTAAAATTGACATAAATATCTAAATAGGGTCAAATTATAAAAATTATAAATTTCAAAGTATTTTAATATATTAAACTTTTTTTTTTCTTATAACTAGAAGGTGTAATTTTCATGAAGCTATCGACCATAAATATAAGTCTTTCCAAAAAAGTGTAATTTTAAATATAAAATTTATCTTCTCACCTTTATGAGAGTGGAGATCGTTTATCATCTCAATCAATATCTTATTGATAAAAAATATATATAAAAGACACGTGCCTTCAATAAATTGAATAATGCAACATACTGTCTCTAGTTTGATAATTTAAAATTTTGATAGATTTCACAAATTAATAATTTTTATTAAATTTGTTGGATAATGTATGTTATAAAATTTATATAAAAATGATTTAAAAATTAAAAAAAAATAATATTTCTAATTTTATAACAGCAATCATATCATGCGAATATAAGTGTCTCAAAATGTTTAAACGTTACATTTTTAAAAATCTTTTTGTTACTATTTCAATTAATGCACAAAGAGCAATTATCAAAAACATGATTGGGATGGCAATAAGAAGAGGAGACAAATGTTTTTCGATTGATACATATGAAAAATGATTATATTGTCTACCTCTTGCCTCCCTAGCAGTCACTAGATGATCATTCACCTCTTGCCTCCCTAGCAGTCACTAGATGATTATTCACAATTCGTACTTACTTTGCTTTTTGAATCCATAATATCTTACCGCAAAACGACAAATTATTAACAGTGTCGTAAAGATATTTTTTCCCTAATAAAATATCTAAATAAGGTTCGATAAATATGTTTTATTTTCTATTCTAAACTTTTATAAACCTAATTCCACTCTCATTTGTCTATAATTATTGTTCTATAATAATATAATTCTCATTGGCGTTTCTGAGCTCAAGAAATGCATCTGTTGCTGGCTTTGCTTTTGGATACAGCCTACCTATATTCAACTTAATAATTTTTGTTTCATGGATGTTGTCTGGATAATTAAGATGTTTTGACCATGTTCTTTTATTTAATTTATTCAGATGGATGAGTGTCAATGGGAATTTGTTGATTTGGTTTAATGATTTAATATATCAAATCTTGCTGGACATTGTGAATAAAATAAGATAAATTTATCGACATGTACTCGGTTGATAATGATGGCGCTAAAGTAAAGCAAGAAGTTGCGACTGCTTTGTGAGAGAACTGTACAGAATAATCTATACCTACATAACTAACTCAATCACCTTACAGCCTGTCAATAATCACCACAGCCCACCAGCAATAACAAATTAATCATTAGCTAATCATTATTGATTCAATCATTTCCGTTCATTTATTTCAGCTATATAATCCAATGTACAGAATTTATCTACCAATTAGATTTAGACATTTAGCATAGATTCTAAATCATTCTCTTTTTGTATATAATACACCCTGTAGCAGAATGTTAATACTTGAGAAATAAAATATAGAGCAATATTTTTTCTCCAATATTTGAATTTAATAGCTGCTCATGGTATCAGAGCTAGCAGGTTCGATTTAGAAACTTTTCAATTTCTTCCTTTGTCTTTTCCATTAAATGTTCTTGTTGCATTTTTTCATTGTTCTCTGTTTTATCTTGCAAATGGATGATAATACTACTACTGCAAATGAATCTAATGTTAAAGTTAATGATTCTGATCCGTTAACTCTTGTCAACCCCGATGCTCCTGGTCAGTCCCTAGTAAGCATTAAATTGAATCCTGGTAATTTTTTATCTTGGAGTAGATCTGTTAAGATTGCTTTAAGGGCAAAGAATAAGCTTGGTTTTATTACTGGGTCGGTTGCTAGTCTTGAACCTACTGCTGCTAATTATGAAACTTGGGCTAGAACAGATAGTATGGTTATATATTGGCTATTAAATCCCATGTCTGAAGAAGTAGCTGATAATTTTGTTTTCTGTTCTACTGCCAAGGATTTGTAGGATGAAGTTAT
>CANUEP010041868.1:0-20015 GCA_947857235.1 Jatropha podagrica | reverse complement strand
TATTAAAATTCATCCAAACAATATATAATCCACAAATTAATCTACTAACCAAAATAATTAACTACTCAAATAATAAAATCATTCAACCAAATATTCTAAAATTAACAAACTAATTAATAAAAAAATTTAACTAAATAAATTCTGAAAATCATAAAATTAATGCCCAATAAATATCAAAGTCCTGATAAATTCTTGAATCGGAGGAGGAGGAGACGGTGGCCGGTAGCAAGCTGAGCTTGCTGTGGTTGCTGGAATGGTGGCCGGCAGGAGGAGAGGAGCAGCTGGGTCGCGCGTCAGAGGGAGAAGGGAGGAGCTGGGTCGCGCGAGGAGGGGCTGCTGGAGCTGGGTCTCAGTCGCGCGATGGAGGAGGGAGGAGGAGCTGCTGTGGCGCGATGGAGGCGTTGCAGCTGGTCTGTGCACGGTGGTCGGCACAGTGAAGAGAGTGGCCGGAAACAGTGAGAGAGAAGGAGAGAGTGAGTTGAGAGGGAGAGGAGAATGTTCGATGAAGAAGGAGAGAAGGAGAGGAAAATAAAAAAGAAAAGAAAGAAAGAAAAAGGAAAAAGAAAAAAATAATAATAAAGTTAAAATGATTAATAAAAACAAACCATCCAACGTTAGGTTGTCGGGGAGAAAAAAATAGTAACGTACAGTATTTTTCAAAAATAAAATTATTAATAAAAACAAATCATCCAACGTTAGATTGTCGGGAAGAAAAAAATAGTGACATACAGTACTTTTCAAAAATATCCGATTCAGGGGTAATTTAAATTAATTCGGTTCAATAAAAAAAATTGGTCCGATTTTTATTTGATTAACGGTTACTCGATTAATTTTAGACCCAATAATATTACGTGGCATAATATTATTGGCTAATAATTTAACGATTAAATTTAAATGGAAATTATTTTGAAATAAAAATTTCAGGGTATTATAGATTATCGACCACATGTTTCATATTGCTTTTAGACAAAAGGGAGTCATTGCTTTTGGCGGGCTTGTAACTGCCATTGCACTTAGTTTGAACTTGTTCACCCTTGATAACCCACCTTTTGAGCCATTACCCCCGGTCAATAGCATAAATCACAAAACTCTCATTTACATGGGCTTACTTAAGAAATGCAATGGAGTTTCCGTCTTAATCAATAGAAATGGAGAATAACTCGTGGTAATTGAAAATGACATTCCCATGTAAAGCCTTACCGCTGACCCTACTGCCAATGCAGACGACCCACCAAATGATCAAGCAAAGTCCCTTCTGCCTTCATTTTTCCAGCGTCATGTCTTAGAGCGCCTACAATGCATTGAGGACGGTATTCACCAACTAACCAATACCATCCTCCACCTCGTGCCTGATTCAAATGACTCGTCATCTCTTTGAGATTGTCTATGTTTTATTTTAGCATTTCAGCATTTTTCATTTAATTCCCAATTATATTTTTGTGCTTTTCTATGTATGTGATTTTCACTTTGTTGTCGTTCTAATTTAGCACCTTTATTTCATCCTTATTCTTATTTGATTTCCTTTTGATTTTATTTTATACACATGCATGAATATGTTTGTTGTTTATGAATTGAATGATGCTCATCTTGCTCTCTTTTTGAGTTTTGTTCAAACTTGAGCATACAGTAGGATTGATGTCCACACTGAGGACAATGTTGAATCTAAGTGTGGAAGGTATGCTTAAACTGCATTATCTTTATCATTTTCATTTGAAATGATCTCCCAAAAGAGCTTCTCACAGATCATTTCGGCATCATACCTTTACTGTTACTTTCATGGATTTTTCTTTTGAATTTGTCCCAATAAAATTTCAAAAATTTATGCATTCTTTTGCCTGTTAATTTAATGTTACAAATTGAGAAGTAGAAAACTTTAATAAATATGCATAAAATTATTTTCAAAACAGCTCAAATTTTCTCTAGAATATTTAATTCTTGGTTTCTTTTAAGAATGAGAATTGGTCAAATCTTTAAGCCTTGATTTCTCATTTAAGTGTAAAACCACTGACTTTGGGATTATACTTTAAAGATTAGAACTTGCTATTTACCTTCATAATTGTGGAAACAAGATGATACATGGGTAGCATTCAATTTACTTGAAGAAAATTGTGTGAGAGGTATTAAGACACAAATCCTAGAACGAATTTTTCCAAGACTTTTGAAGCGAAATTTTAAGATTTTCACACTTATAAGGACATGATTCAGGCACTTCTTTCAGTTTAACAACATTAAAATTCCATCCTACCCTTTATAATTTAATCCTTGTTATCCCTTTGAGCTTGTATCCATTTTCTTTCAAAATAACCCATATAAAAAACCAAAACCTAAAAAGACTTTTTGACTATCACCCTTGAGAAAATTATTTCTTTGATTTTTAAGCAGCGAACTTAAGGAGATTAGATTACATTATATGAGAGCATTTTTCTTCTCTAAATAATTACATGAGATGGTCTGTGCAAGCACAAAAAGATTCAATAAAAGAAGAAGTGAGACCATCTAGAACCATTTGCTAGAAAATTGCAATAAAAAGTCTAAAAATCTCAATCAGCAAATGGGACACCATTAAGAAGAGACAAGTACACAAAAGTTCTCTGTACTTCTCTTTCTCTAAACATCTCCTAGTAAAAAAAATGCAAAAATAAAGGGAGAAAGAAAGACAAGAAGAAAAGGAAAAGAATTTATTTGTACAAAATATCAAGCTCTCTCGAATGCAATAGTCAAAATCTTCCTTATTTTTCAAAACTCTAAAAATCAAAAGAATAATTTCTCATTTTGAGCCTTATTTAAAACTTTTTTTTTATATGAACCTATTTTAATCCCCTTTACCTCGTTACAACCCAACAAAGACCTGTTGATTCCTTAAAGTTGTGTTTCCTTCATTAATGGAGAATGTGGTGTGAAATTTGCCTATGGGATTTGGAAATTCAATCATAAATCTAACTGTCTATATATCTAGCACACATTTTTCTCTGAAGGCATGTTTGTATCTTCCTAAAGTACATTTATTTCAACATGCTTGAAGTAAATGTGCCAAAACTTGTTAAAAGGAACTTGATCTTAGTTGAGTTGTCAAATACTTCGTTGAGTTGTCAAATACTTCTTTGAGTATGATAGAGCTTTAGGATTGATTAATCTCTCACTTGAAATTTACCTTGACTTTCATATGTGATTGTAAATTGAGCTGAGATTTTTCATTCATTGCATGAAGAACATTTTGCATTTGCTTGAGGACAAGTAACAGTTCAAGTGTGTGAGATTTTGATAACAACAAAATATGCATATGTTTTACCATTTGTTTTAATTAAATTTAGCTTCATTTTGAATATTAAAATAAGAATAAAAATCCATTTTACATGATTTACTCTCTTTATTGAATAATCATATAGACTACACTAATATTTGCTATTTTAAGCAAAAATGGACCACATATAACCCATTTGGCATCAAACAAAGACAAACAAGGCTATTAAAGCCTTGTAAATATTCAAGCCCAAGCCATGTCCTTGAAAAGACTGAAAAGCCCCTATCCAACATTCATAAATTCAAAAAGAATGGTGAAAAGTTGATCAACATGGACAGCTGAGAACTAAGCACAAAGTGAGCTACAAAACGACCTCTCACCAGATCATTTGGATTGAAACGTTATAGTTTTGACAGAAGCATTGAATCCAGCCTTGGGAGCTTCCTCCTTCAATATTTTATATTACCTTTTACATGGTGGAGAGTAGTTTGGCAGGTCAAATTATGCAAGTTGACGTAGGGAGACGTGGAGAAACAGGAGTTAATCAAGATCTTCACCTATCAGCCCAAAAAAAGAAAGCAGCTACATGGAAGAACCTGGACCAAGTAAAGGAAGCTTCAAAATGATCTCCTGCCTAGTCGTTTGAACCAAAACTGCAACGTTTTGAAGGAGCAATGAACCTGGTTCAAATTCATTTAATTATTTTACTATTTCTTTTCTTCACATGGGCGGTGGAGATAACCTTTTGCACATGCAAGTTGAGCAGGTGGCATGGCTGATGCAGACCATTGAGAATCAAGCAAGAAAATTCTATATAAAGGAGAATGAAAGAAAGTAAACGGGTTGGACACTTGACAATTCTCTTGTGGCTCTTTGGCACTTGTTGCCGCAAGGAAGCAGGAGAAGAAATTAAGTGGCCAATCACAACTTCAATAAAGAAAAATAAAAAAGAGAGTCACTAGGTTAGTTAGCATTATTTTAAATACAGAAGGAGAGGAAAGGAGCTAACAGCAAAAGCTTAGACGTGGAACTCTTGAGCAACCAATTAAGACCCCAAGTTTGTAATCTATGACTTTTATTTCCTTTGTGAATTTTATTTGTGCTGATTTATTTGTAATAATGCTAGGTTAAATATTTGGATCTAGTTATGAGATTTATCTATTAATTTAAAATGCAATTTTGAATAATATAATTTATGTTGTATGTTTAAGTTCTGAATTAATATGTTGAACTTAATGCCTATAGATATGTCAGGATCCTATATTTGCATGATATTATATCTATTTGAACAGACTGAAAGGTTGACAAATTAGGTCAAATATCATATATTAAACCTAGAATTTCTTTCTAGAGCTAGAAATAGGCTAGGTTCCTTGAGGATAAAGAATTAACACTAGCTTAATGAATTAAAATTGTGTTAGGTTACAAAAGTAGAAATGCATAATTTTAATAGTCCATTTGAACTTGAAAGAGGATTTTCGATACTTTAGGTTAGTTCTTCTTCAGGAATTGACATAACATTTTAACCATGTCATATGGTTGTAGTGGTCCAATTGAGCTTGAAAGAGGATTTTGGGCTTCATAAATTAATTATTCAGAGTTTGCACTTAAGAATTAATAGAGACCCCCATAACTAGACCAACTCTATAATTATTTGCGGAAATTATTTTATCTTTTGATTATTGCCACTTGCTTATTTTAATTTTAATTTATTTAATTTAATTGCATCTTAGTTTAATCAAACTCCACTTAATTTCATTCTTCCTAATAATTGTCAAACATAATAAATTAATAGCCTATTCCCCAATCTCTGTGAGACGATAATTTTTTTTATTACTTATATGACCCGTATACTTACGAAACGCGAGCTCGCGCTTTGAGACACAGACGAGCGATGTGAGACACCAGTTACACAACTTAATGAATAATAATAAATAATGCATGACTAGAAAATCACTCAAAATGCATCTCTAATCATAGAATTGATCACATTGTCAGTCATACATATGTCACAGTATCAACATTCATAATTATTCCATCTTCAATTAATCAATCATATGAAAATTAGTCTATGGCGTCATTGAAACCCCCGATGAGCTGTCCTCTCACATGACTCATCTTCTCATATGTGTGCACCAGGGAGCCGATCCCCAATATATGGTCGACCGATCCAATTCTCGCTTAACCAACCTTCTCATTGTTTTTCCATGCTCTCTTTTCTTTCCATACTATCAGGAGACCACCCTGTGGTTCTCCATTTCATATCAATATATCATCATGTGCACACAGGGGCTCCGATCTCCCCATACATGGCCTATAATATCAAAGATTGTCTTCACAAGCCCATGGTGACCCTTCATTCTAATTTCACACAACCAAGATAATTCACATCATAATACATTTAATCAACTATTCATCCAATTGAAATTCATCAGATCAATCATTAATATGCAGTTATAATTTTATGATAATAAATAATAATATTATATAGTTACTATTACTCATAGTAATAATAGGATATTCAAATCCTAATTCTGATTTTGGTGTGGAGGAGTAGTAGATGAGCTCAGACGATCTAAGAATTTAAGAATATAAAAAAAAACTCATCAGATAACTGATCAATATGAAATAATAAATAGAGAATTAATCCAACAAATTACATCATATCCTCTCTACTAAGACTAATTTAAACTCTGCACTACCTAGCTGATAAATATCAATTAATTCGATTTCTCATCATTAACCTTTAAAATAATCTAGATCCATCACCATTATAATATAACCAATAATATTCTCATTTCAAATAAATATAATCTTTTCACCAATAATTTTCTTCTTACTTAGTTTAATTATAGTCTCTAAACATTCAATAACTATTTAATTTATTTACTTTAATTGATCCTTAATAACCATAAAATACGTTTCTATATCAAATCACTTAATTCATTTATTCTAACAACCTTAAAAATATATTCATATTTCTATTTACAAATTAACCCACAATAATTCCTTAATAACATATTTTCCTTCTTATTTGATATTCGACTTTAATGCTTTATTTCAAATCAAATATACTAACAATTTCACCATCAAATTCATAACGTAATATTAATCAATCTTTGAAAATACCTTTTATGTTTACATTATAACATCTAACATCAAATTCTATAATTAAAACTAATTAATAACCTAAACTATTGTTATTAATTAAAAATTCTATCTACCTAAACTAATATTCACTGCCTTAACAAAATTATTTTTCAATCTCAACAACTCAACTAATTAAATCTCTAAATTTTATTACAGAAATATTCTACTATAAATTTTATTTCCAATCTATACTTTATTTTCAATTAATCAACTACTAAATCAAATATATATACTACTCAATACCATAATTAATAAATCAATTCGAAATAGTAAACCAATCTTTCACACAATTAAAATTGAAAGAATTAACTAAAAATTTTGGGGATTAATTTTAACACCCTTAATCACAAAACACAGTCCAAAATTTACAGATCGGAGATGATCAAAGCTTGAATCACGAGGTCAATGGCTGAGATCAGGTCACAGTTGGAGCGATGGGGACTGGCGACAGTAGCGCTGGAGCTCGTTGAGTTCAGGCGAAGTGAGCGATGGCTAGCTGGATCGCGCGGCACAGAGGAGGTGGAGCTATTGTTCATCGGAGACTGATTGCGCGAAGGAGAGAGAGCTGCTGGAGGCTTAAGGCAGCGCCAACGGAGGAGCTGTGGTCACTGGAGCCTGTGGTGGCCAGTGCAAGGCTTCTGCCGGTGGCGTGGCATAAAGAGAGAGAGAGAGAGTGTGAGGCGGTGAGGGCGAGAGAGAAGAAGAAGAAGAAGAGAGAAAGAAAGAAAGAAAGAAAGAAGTAGCGTGGAGATCGAGAAGAAAGGGAAAGAGAGGAAAAGAAAAGAAAAGAAAGAAAAAAGAACAAAAAGTATAAAAAGTACAATTGAGATAAGCTTTCTAGAAGCCTCTAGGCCTTTCCAGTTCGATTCAAACTGGTTTGCCCTGATTCAATAAATCAACTTGGTTTTTAATCGATTTTTGGCAAACCAAATGAGTTTACGGGTCTGACTAAATATTACGCGGCTTCAATTTACTTGCTAAAATTTTAGAATAAAAATTTAAATAAATAATTTCTGAAAGTAAAATTTTCAGGTATTTCACGATTATATATGCGTTAAAGGATATGAAAGTTAGGGTTTTTAAATGTGTGAATTGAAGTTTCTCTGTTTTTTTATTTATGTTTGATGATAATGATGTACAGTTAATTTCAGGATGGTAAAACCTAATTACTTTTTCATATTTGTGAGATTTGAAGGCGTGGTTAATACAATAGGTAACATAGATCCTGATAAGTATTCATACCTAGATTTGGTAGACAATGTGTATGAATTATTTTCAATAGATGCAACACTCATAGAAATAACATATGTAGAAGGACATTTTAAATTAGAGATTGATGCACATTTATTACATATGTTTGCTATGTATAAGGAAATGGATGAGACAGATATATTTGTGAAGGCAGTACATGTTGACCCTATTGATGTTGAAGTCCCTGTTAGTCCTCCTGTTCCTAATGTTGTTGAAGTTGATAATGAGTCTGAGAATGATCAAGTTTCTAATATTGTTCAAGGTGAAAATGAGTTTAAAATGTTGAAGATGATCCTATTTTGGTTGAAGTTCAAAATCATAATGTTGAAGTCCCAATTGTTATTAAAGATCATGTGCCTAGTCAAGTTGTAGAAAATAATGTTGGTGTTGAGATTGATAATGTGAATGTGAATGTCGATGTAAATGAGAATCAAAATGTGAATGTCAATGTGGATGAGTTTGTGAATGTAGGAGCTGATATTGGGAATGGCGATAATGAAAATATAGAAAATGAAGTTAAGGAAGCAAACTCAGTAGCAAGTGCTAATGCTTCTAGTACTTCCCATTATGTGATTGGAGCTAGTATTTGGGATGATATTGTAGGGGATGCATAAAATTCAAGTGGAGTAAGCAATAACAGGGGAAGGGGCAGGGGTCATGGGAGAAGCAGTAGTAGAGGAAGGGGCAAGAGTCGTAGGAAAAGGAATAGTATGAGAACAAATAGGGATATTGGAGTATCTATTAGGGAGGGTAATCACAGTCATGCCATTGGAGTAGGGTAATGCACTAAACAGGATAGAGGAAAGAGAGCTATTGTTAGAAGTGAAAAGAGGAAGCAAATATATAGACTGAGGAAGAGGAAAGCCAAATAATGGAGAATGCAGTGCTTTAGTTGAAGCAGAATATGACATTAATAGTAATGATAAGGATTACTATCAGTTCTTTGATGACGAAGATAATGATATCTAGATAGGAAACCCAACGAGAGGCTTCATAATTTCTGAGCCTGGAATCAATGCTTTAAGGGTTTTTCCTCCATCTGAAGGGGTTAAGGTTGGAATAGAAGATGATTCAACTGATGAGTGGAGTGATGTGGATTTAGGTGCTAATGAAAAAGAATTGGATTTCTCTAAAAATGGAAAAGCATATCCATTTAAAGGGTTATATGATGATGATTTTGTGATTTCTGAAACAAACACTGAGATTTCTTTTCATCTTGGGCAAGTATTTGTTGGGGTTGATGTCCTAGGGGAAGTTTTAAGGGATTATGTTGTGAAGGGGGGTTATATTATAAAATGGCATAAAAATGACTCAGAGAGGGTAATTGTTTCATACATGGAAAAAGAATGCCATTGGAGGCTGCATGCTTCAGTTCTAACTGATAAACTGACTTTTATGGTCAAGCATTGCAAGATGACCATAACTGTGTTGGGCCTGTTGGGAATAAGAACCCAAATGCAACAACCAAATGGATAAAGAAGAAATTACAAGAACAACTTGCAATAGACCCATTAATGAGTTATGACCTAATGAGAGATAATCTTAATAAGAAGTGGGGAATTGAAGTACACTATTGGCAACTTTATAGAGCAAGAACTAAGGCAAAGGAAGAGGTTTATAGGGGACAAGGTCAGAGCTATAATCAGTTGAGGAGATACACTTAAGTTTTGCAAAAAAAGCAATTTGGGGACATTTGTAGTTCAAGCTAAAAGAAAGGAACTCTGAAGATGAACCAATAGTTTATGGGAGGTTGTTCATGTGTCACAAGGCATTGAGAGAGGGATTACTAAAAGGGTGTAGGCCTTTCATTGGCTTGGATGGCTGCCATCTTAAAGGACCATATAGGGGGTGTTTTCTCTCGGCTATCACACTTGATGGCAATAGAGGAATCTTACCATTTGCTTGGGCAATTGTGGAGTCAGAATGCACTATATCATGAAGCCTCTTTTTAGACTGTGTCCACCAATGCATTGGTCCAGGAATAGTTGTCATGCCTTGGAATTTTATGTCAAATAGGCAAAGGGTATTATTACTTTTTTTTTTTTTTTTACTTTTACTTTATATCTTTTTTATTTTTAAAGGGAACTTTTACTTTATGTCTTTAATGTTTAGTGTTACGTGAGCATGCATACATTATCACCTTATTTTTTTACTTTTACTTCATATCTTTAATCTTTATTGTAATGTGAGCATGCTTTTGACTTGTCTGCCACTAAAATGCTATTAATTGATTATTCAAGGTTTATTAGATGCAGTTAAAACATGGTTTCCAAATGCACATCATAGATTTTGTTTTGGATACATTGAAATGAATTTTAGGAAACAATTTTCTCGTTTAGCATTAAAGAGGGAGTTTTGGGCTACTGCTGAAGCAACATATGAAAATGAGTTCAAAGTTCACATGAAAGTGTTTGAGAGCAAATTAAATGGTAAGCCCTAAGCATGGCTATCACAAATCGCAACTCAATAATGGTCTAGGCATCAATTCAACCCTTCATCTAAGAGTGAACATGTGTCTAACAATATGACAAAGTCCTTTAATAGTTAGGTAGGAAAATTAAGATCAATGCCCATAATTAGCATGTTAGAGTGCTTAAGGAAAAAATGCATGTTTAGCTTGCACAAAAGATTTGCTAAAGCTACTACTTGGGGGGGAATTCTCACACCCACATATGAAGGATATCAAAAAGTTAATGAGAGAGAGTAGAGCATGCAGAATTCTTTCAAGTAGCACAAATGAATTTGAAGTGAAGGAGGGGCCATTCCAATTTGTAGTAGATTTAGTTAAGATAACATGTACTTGCTTGTGGTGGGAAAAATATATAATTCCATGCAAACATGCAATGTTGGCAATTGGGTGTAAGAGATACAAGGTGGAAGACTATTGTCATGAGTTTTTCACAGTTACCCATTATTTGAAGGCATACAGTGAGGTGATTTATCATTTGCTTGAAACAAACTTTGATGCAATTTCTAAAAATGAAAAAATCATGTCTCCTCAAATGAAGAGAAATGTGGGTAGACCAAAGAAAAATAGGCTGAGACAGAGGGAGAAGGGCCTACAGTATCAACAAGCTTGAGATCCCACACTATCAAATGTAAGAGTTGCAATCAGTTGGGCCACAATAAAAGAACATGTAAATCTCAAATTCCAACAAGACAAGTATATTTTTCATGTTTTCTGCATTTTTCTTCCTTCCATGTGACGAAAACTTTGATTTTCTTATTGTTGGTACTTTTTGGTCTGCAGATGAGCAGGCAATCGGCTCATTCAAGCTAAGGATCTCAACGCTAGTTAAGGGGTACAACTGCATCAAATGCAGGTTGTTTGTCCATAGCATAAGAGTTGCAGCATACTACTTTTTATTTTTGTTTTTTTTATACTCATATAGCACATGCTGTTATTGAATTGCTCTAGGCATTTAGAGATATAGATTTATACTTTTGGCATTTCTTGGTTTTCTATTTCTTTTTAGTTTTATGTAGATACTCTGCAAATGCTAGAGCAATTTGATGAGATATCATTTTGATAAATACAATCAGATCTTTCTGTATTCTTTTATTCTTGGTCAAGATGACCATTTCATCTTTGTATTGACATTATGACTACTTTAATGATAATGCAAAACTTCTTTTAAGTAATTTACCATACTTAATCAATTTAATTTGATCAACAAAATCACAAGTGATGAATAGCAAATTGCATATAATAATTTTTCCATAAAAACCTAAAATAAGTCCCAAAATACAAAAAGTTGCCTATCAAGACAAAACATCCACCCAACATCATACTACATGCCAACATGTATCACTACCATTCATTAGAAAACCTACCTCCATATAGCTACTCCTTGTAAAGTCATTATACTACAATCACAACAACCCAAAATCCATTCTCCCTATAACAACCATTTTACACCTTCTTCAATACCAAAGTAACAACAACAAAAAAGTCACACACATACCCAACATGCAAAGTCAAACTACCATCTTCAAATACTTCACACATGCAACCATCCCCTCAAACTTTCCTATGTTCTTCTTATTTCCCTCCTTCAAATGATATATCACATCTTTCAAATCTAGTAAATCTCGAACCATAGAATTTCGAAGTTCAAATTCTAAGTCACTCCCACTTGTAGTCGTTGGGCCACTTGCATTCTCAACACCATCTTTCCCACTTGTCATAGCCATAGAATCGACTGGCTTACACCAACTAAAGAAAGTACCGCATTCATTATTTTGACAATAATAATATAGTTGATTCCTACGTCTGATTGTCTCTAATATGCGTATGCCTGCCTTTTTCCCACATCTACACACTTTGTTCACAAACCTTCCCTTGCATCCACTCTATGTTGAGCTTAAGGGGCTCATTTCTTTCTCTCAAAATCAGAAGAAAATGCAAACCCTAGCTATCATGACCCAAACAGTGGGCCAGACCGACACTAGGACTTGGTAAGCTTAAGGCCCCCGAGGCCCGTAGTAAACATGAATCACTTCAAAATCTATCTCCATTAATATCCGACTTTGGAAACAGTAAGCTCATATTATGACACAGTCCAACAACCAGTCGTTAACGTTCTTGACCCAGCTTCAATATCTCATTTGGTTCACAACTTGGACTTAAACTCATTAAATTAAAATACAAATTAAACAAAATTCATCTGTTATAATATCTTCAAACTTTTCCTGTCATAATTTCTCTAAATTTCAGAAAGTACTCCATAGATTATTTATCAGCTTATAAAAATTTTACATATCCAAATATCGATTTATCATCCTAAATGCAGAACTAAACTAAAATATTCAAGATATTCCAACATCTCAGATAATTCATACACTAATATTTTCAAAGCTAGTATTAAGTACTGTATCTCTGCGAAGAAGAAAGCAGAGCTTTTATGAACCAGTGATACTTCTACTTCTTCGAAAAGTTTATGGAGGGAGGGGGGTGAGTTTCACCAAATTCAGTGAATAATAATAAATAATGCATGACCATACAATAACGCAAACTACATCTCTAATAACAGAATTTATCACGTTGTCAGTCATGCACATGTCACAGCGTCAACAACCATAATTATTTCATCTTCGAACAATCAATCACGTGAAAATTATTCTGTGGCGTCACCATAGCCCCTGATAAGTTGTCTTCTTACATAACTCATCTTCTCATATGTGTGCACCAGGAAGCCGATCCCCCATACCTCGCCGATTGATCCAATTCTCGCTTGACCAGTGCTGTCTTTTTTTTTTTTGTTCACTTTTCTTTTTATACCATCAGGAGATCAACTTGTGGTTCATATCGCATCATTATACATCATCAGATGCACACGGGGACACAAATTCTTTTCTCATACATGGCCGACGGTTCCAAACAGCTTTCACAATTCATGGCTAACGGTCCCAGACCGCTTTCACAACTTTCACAATATATCACTTATGGTCTCAGACCGCTTTCACAATATATGGTCAATAGTCTCAAACCACTTTACAACTTTCATAATATATGGTCGACGGTCCCAGACCGCTTTCATAATATATGGACAACGGTCTCATGCCATTTTCACAACACATGGTGACCCACTTCATCTTAACTCCACTCAATCAAGGTAATTCACAGCAAATCACATTTTATCAACAATCCATACGATCGAAATTCATCAGATCAATCAATCATTATGACGCAACTATGATTATATGATATTCCAAATGATATTATATATAATCAATTAACGATATATATATGTCCGTACTGATATACTAATTAAATTATAATAATATAAGAAATGCATGTCATGTACTATTTATTATTACAGTGATTTTAGAATATTCATATCCTAATTCCGATTTTGGTCTAGAGAGGTAGTGGACGAGCTCAGACAATCTAAGAATTTAAAATATAAAAACACTTATCATATAACTATTCAATTTGAAATAATAAATAAGGAATAAACCTAACAAACTACATTCTATTCTCTCAGCTAAATCCAATCTAAATTCAGCACCACGTAGCTGCTAAATATCAGTCAATTCAATTTCTCATTGCAATTTTTAAAATAAAATAATTTAAATTTACTGCTAATAATATTCTTATTTCAAATAAATGTAATCCTTTCGCCAATAATCTTTTTCTTACTTAATTCAATCGTAATCTCTAAACATTTAATAACCATTTATTTTGTTCACTTCAATTAATCATTAATAACCATATGAATATATCTATATTTAATAACAGAATCATTAATTCTAACTAACTTCAAAAATATAATTTTATTCCTAAAATAATTCATTTTTATTTAATTCAAATTTAACAATTATCCATTAATAATATTTTCTCATATTTGAACCTCAATAATAAAGTCCATTAATGTACCTTTTTATTCTAGGACTAGTGAACTTTTTAATAAAATCCACACTTAATATATTCTACTAATTAGATATTTTAATTTTTTTTTATTAATAAATTCTGCAATTGATTTATTTTTAGTCCATAATATACCTTTAATTAATCCAATCCTCAATCAACTAATATTTGCTAATATCCATAATTGAAATCCTCCAACCAATTTATTTAATCAATACCCATAATTAATTTATTTGACACTAACCATAACAATCCTTAGTTAATCAAAATGCTTCAATTTATTTTATTAAGTCCTATAATTAACTTCAACTAATTGAAATTCTTTAACTAATTTAATTACCACATCAAATATCTCAAAAACACAAATCAAATAAATCAATCCTAATAATCAACCAATTTCTTCACAAAATTAAAATTCAAGAAATTAATTGAAAATTTTCTAGGGATATTTCAATACCCTTAATCACACAAATTAGTCCCAAGATCACAAATCGGAGCTTGAATCACGAAATCAACGGCTGAGATTGAGAGACATGATGGCCGGTGGCCTGAGGCGGCGTGGAGGAGAGAGCAACAACGTTGGAGCTCGCTGGACTTAGGCGGAGAGAGCAGAGGTCGGCTCGAGCTTCTGCTGGTGGCGTGGCTGGCGGCGGGACGCGACGAACCAGCTAGGTTTGAGGCGACGCAACGGTGAAGGATCAGCTGGGCTTGAGGGGGCGCGCGACACAGACGATGGAGGAGCTACATTGGCTGGCGGTGCGCGACTGCTGGTCCGCTGGGGCTGTGGCAGTGTTCGGCATGGCGCAAGGGAGAGAGACAGAGTGAGAAGAAAAGAAAGAAAATGAAGAAGAAGAGGAAATGATATAGTTGCCGTTGGAGAGAGAAGAAAGAAAGAAAAGTGTTACTGGGGTTTCTGGAAGACCTACACCATTCCGGTTTGATTCGAACCGATTTGGTTCAATTTAGCAAATCAATTCAGTTTTCGAGAAACCAAATGGATTTAAGGGTCCAATTGAATATCACGTGACTTAAATTTATTGGCTAAAATTTTAAAATTAAAATTTAAATAAATATTTTTTTAAATTAAAATTTTCGAGTATTTCACAGCTCATCACTTCTTTCAAATCAATTAAAAACAAATAGCACAAATAACTTATCCACATGTGTAAATAAAGATATTCTTGTATTAAAAACATATTATCTCATATTTGATTATCTATTTTGCTTATTCTTAATGGATTTTGGGAAGGAATTTGGACAGGAGAATGGTATTGCTTGACGGAAGTAAAATATATGAATATTTTAATATATTTTTAGAACTATGAGGATTGACTAATTATTTTTCGTAAAATATAAAGACGGTATTCTATTTTTCCTTTTATTTTATTTTATTTTATTTTTTATATTATAAAAATAAAATAATAGTAATTATTATGGAAAATGGTAATAAAATTCTAATATTAAATTAGTGTATTATAAGTGTCTAGTTTATTATGTTTCATTAATTATTAAAAAAAATCTTAACATATTAATAGTTTTCATTTTTTAATATCAAAATAAAATATTTTAAAAGGAGGAAAGTATTAAAATTTAAATTAGAGATGATGATTTATTAAAATTTAAATTTAAATTGAATCTAACACTAAATTATAACAAAATAATTTATTTAATTATATTTAACTTTAATATAGCAAATTATTTTGATTTAATAAGAATCTAAATTTAATATTATATTTGAGAATATATATACTACAACCATACTTACATTGTTATTGTCCATCAATATGCTTTTAATTTGATAAACAATTATATAAAATAAAAAATATTTATTTATTTTTGAAGTGGCATGAATTATGGTATAGCCAATATACTATTTGAATATCAGAGAAATTCTACTTTACTTTTTATAAATAAATACAAATTAAAAGTAAAAAATCATATTCAAAAGTTTAAAATTCCGTTGAACCAAGTCAACGCAGTTCAATCACGACCTAATAATAAAGCGGGTTGGATGTTCGGTCCGTTTTAAAAATATTGTAAATAAGGTAGAGGTTGTGCGGAAACCGCAGCCAAGCAATAAAAGTAGCACTCCTTTTTAATAGAACCACCAAGTGGAAGTAGAATAGTGGACAAATCACTTTATTAAGCATTAAGATTCAGCTTTGTGACCTTAAGCGTAACTAAGTGCATAAAAACACAGACAAAGTCACGAGGATGAAGTGGCTTGTCCTCCTTCTGTTTTGTTCGGTCAGTAAATGCATTAGGATTCAGCTCCTTTTGTTTTGTTTATAAATTATCAGAAGTGAGAGCCTCAACGCACTCAGAAACAAAAAGCAAATGCAGAGATGTCTTTAACATCAACAACCACCACTTCTCTCTTGCAGCTTGGCTCTGGTGCTGGTTATGGCGGTTCTTTTCATAGAAATGATTTTGGAGTTGTGGCTGTCTCAAAATCCCCGTATCACTATCATTTTCTCAATTACAAGGCTAAAAAAGGTTTTCCTGCCATTAGGTACTTTCCTCATTCTAATTTCTCATTTCTTATTTTCTCATAGGCTGATTGGTCATCGAGAATTTGATGGAAAAATGTGAAAGAAAAGTATATGTTACAAAAATTATAAGCATAGTTTTCTCAATTCTAAAATAGAATGAAGAGATAAGGGTCTCTCTCGGGCGTTTTTTTTTTCTTAATTCTTCCAGACAAATGGTCTTATTGGTGAAGTAGAAAGTTTCCATTGTTTATTTATTTATTTTTTTCAGTTGAAGCTTGTTGAGAAAGTTGTGCCAACTAGCAAGATGATGATTGCAGATTAATCAAATTCAAAGAACTGCTATTTCAACAAGAAAATAAAATATTTTTTTGATAAAACTAATTAGAACCTTAAGGTCTTTATCCACAATGTGGTTATAAACATATTAGCTATTTCTACAAATCTATATTTATTTTATTGATTAAGAATTTGGTGATCTCACTTTATTTGTGAATTTTTGTGTCTCTGTAACGTAGATGCCAGTCCACAAGTACTGATAAGCCTAAAACAAGGAACCTTTTGGACAATGCTAGTAACTTGCTTACCAATTTGTTAAGTGGGGGAAATCTGGGTTCTATGCCTACAGCGGAAGGTGCAGTGTCTGATCTGTTCAGTCGTCCCCTCTTCTTCTCCCTTTATGACTGGTTCTTAGAGGTACTTTGTTGCTTTCCCTTTTAAAATATCTGAGGTTGATGATTCTGATTTCTGAACTTACTATAACCAAGTATTACCTATAGACAAGTAGTCTTTACTATGTTGTCCAAGGACTCGATGTGTCACCCTGATAATCCGTATTGGTTGATAGGTGATTCCCTTAAATTGAATTGCTCTTTTGCTTGCTTGGATGGATATTTGTGTGCTACTAGTGAAGTGAGATTGTGTTGACTATTTACTTCCTATTTTATGAAATTCCTGATTTGTATTCTTCCTACACCAGAATTTTATAATACTTCCTATATTAGGATTATAGAATTTTTCCTATTTAAGGTTTGTAACTTGGATATATAGAGTCTCTTTGTATAGATTATGGTTGTGAGAAATAAGAATACTTTTTCTCTCAAAACACTCAAATCAGACCTACGGGTTGTGTTGTTCCCTATTCATTTCTCTTGTGATCTATTTCTCTGTCTTTGTTATTTGTGCTTTAATAATTATGAATGCCTGACTCCAATTTCGTTCTCTTTAATTTGTCAGCATGGATCTGTGTATAAACTTGCTTTTGGACCAAAAGCATTCGTTGTTGTATCAGACCCCATTGTTGCAAGACATATTCTTCGAGAAAATGCGTTTTCTTATGACAAGGTACTATCTTGTAACCTTTCACATAAAGATCATCTCTCTGTGCTATTTTTGCTTCTCATTCAGTTTGTAGTGCTCATATTCATGTGGATAATGCTCATCTAAAGGCATTCATGTAAATTGGTATAATATATAGGTGAAAGAATCTATGTGACGATGGATCTAAATGCTATCAGGCATACTTAAAGATTAAACTTGATGTTTCTTGATAATGATATAAATTGGTGTTTCATGTGAATGGGTATGATATATGCTTTTGCTGCATTCTTCCTAACCAAAATCAAGGAGCATGAGGATATGGAATTGCTTTCCTTTTTAGCCTCAGGAAATTTCACTAAGCATTTTGCTAGAGGTGGAAGAGCTGGAGAAAGAGAAAGTATCAGTGACTAATCTAATGTAGAGATTTTCAAACAGTAGCTTATCAAACTTTATAAAGATCTTTGTTTGCCGCTTCTTCAGATTGCAATTTTAGCAATTTAACCGTTGATTATAACTCCTTTCTTTATTTATTTTATATGGGCTATCCTCATCCAAAAGAGTACTATCTAGCTATTAATGGTTGTTTAATTAATGGTTGTTTAACTATTGAAATAGTAGCAAAATACTTGCCTTGTGAAGTTCCTGCTGTAAGTAGGTTATTGTAATGCTTTTCTATTGTTCCATATTTCTTTTGATTAGTCCTCTTAAGTCCTTTCCATATTTTTCCATGTGTCCTTTAATTTCTTTTAATTTTTTTTCTCAAGACTTTTATAACAAGGAAATAGTGATCAACATAAGACATGCTTAACAATGGGGACTTGGGTACTTTAACTGCCAATTTGCAATGATAATTAGGATATAATAGAATTTTTTTGTAGAAAGAAAAACTACATCAATTAAGGTTGTCCAACTAAATCTTTGAAAAAGTTCAAATTAGTCCCTGAAATTAGTCTTATTCAATTCAAATATCCAAAATTTTAAAATAAACATTGAAGTACAAGGAAAATGATTTTATTTAAAATTATACCTATTGTTAAAGATTCTATTAAAGGGGAATATCTTATTATTTAAATAGTAAACTCATTGTGGAGAAAGACTTGAATTACTCTGCGGAAAAAAGATTTAACAATAAATAAAAATCCCAAAAATTACAAAATAATAACAATAATAATTTACATGTCCATAACATTTGTTATCTTTGAGGTTTTAATTTTTTGTTGAGAGAAAGAGAGTAATCAAATTAAACATGTTGATATATTTTAAGTTACATTTACAGCTTTTCTTTTTTATTTCATTTGGCAGAGTGCTTTTTTCCTTTTAGTAAATTTAATTCTTTTAACTTTGTATTTCAAATTGTCAATGAATGAAAAGTTTTAAAATTTAATATGTTAACACTTAGTCTGGTGCAAATGAATTCAAAATGTGAAATTCATTTATAAATGAATTCATTTGTAATGAAGTTTTAAAAATTGAAAATTCGTTTGTTTTTATTTTTTAAAATACCATTGACAAAATAATTTTAAAAGGCTAGGAAGATTGTTGATTTTATGTGGAATAGAGAGCTTTTCTTTCATACATACAATAAGATACAATTCACCCTTATTTATAAGTGTAGGCTATTTCAAGAATACCTAAACTACCCTTTACCCTAAAACTATACTACTTATACATTCAGTAATATATCACAACACTCCCCCTCAAGTTGGCGCATAGATATTGAGCAAGCCTAACTTGCATACTAAGTTATGGAAGATTCTGCTACTTAATCCTTTAGTGAAGATATCTGCCAGTTGATTCTCTGAGTTTACATGAGAAAGCCTCAAGACACTTTGATTGATCTTCTCTTTTATGAAATGTCTATCGATTTCTATGTGTTTTGTTCTGTCATGTTGAACCGGATTTTGAGCAATACTAATAGCTACCTTGTTGTCACAGAATAAGGTTGAAGCTCCAAACTCTGAAAGCTTCAATTCTTCCAATAGCTTTTTCACCCACAATATTTCACGAACTCCTAAGGCCATGGCTCTATACTCAGCTTCTGCACTTGAACGAGTTACTACACTCTGCTTTTTACTCCTCCAAGTAACCAAATTTCCTCCAACAAAGGTACAATAGCCTGAAGTCGATCTTCTGTCATTTGGAGATCTGGCCCAATCTGCATCAGTATATATCTCAGTTTTAAGGTGGCCATGCT